>MU383957.1:0-135805 GCA_022495065.1 Xylaria telfairii | reverse complement strand
ATGTGCTGTTGAAATTTTATTGATTTGTATGGGAGTTGTATGGCGGTGGCGTGGGCCGTGAGGGGGTGGGCCGTGGGGGGGTGGTCTGCCTTACCGTATACTAGACCTGGGTTCGTGACACTTTTCATCCTCTGTTTTGGTATACACAAATGCGTTCTTCCTGATCGAGAGGTTCCCCAATCAATTGAATAATAAATATGAAAAATGGTTGAGTAATTTAAGTTTACCTTCGTTCTGCAGGCCTTTCAAACCGCCTGATTTACTGCTCAATATCTGAGAGAGTATGCGTAGGTACTCATAAGTCTCTATGGGGGAAATGTCTTATCTGTGTTACATATACTCCTAGACACTGCATGTGCTATAGTGGGCTTGCCTGACTATTATTAGACTATTAATATTGATAAGCCCATGAGTTGCGAGATATTTATATAAAAGTTCACAAGGCTTTGGCAACATGTTTTCTATATCATGCCCAGGTTCCGTCTTTGAAGTCGATTCTACCGTGTCTTGTTGTTAACTCTCCCTTTTCTCCCTATCGACCCAATATCCTCTAGTCCGTTATTTACTCAATAATCTGAGTTCAGCATTTTATCATGGAAAGCCACGATAGGGGCGCCGAGTACTACCCCGTTCACCTTGGCCTATGGACCAATTGGTCCCGCGGGCGCATTTTTGGTCCAACGTTGACGCTGAAGCGGAAAGATGCCGACCTATTCATTGCTTTTACGGCGTTCTTTATCGCTATTGTATCCACTCGTGTCTGGCGAATTGTCTGCTTTGCCTTCCATCGCCGCTATGCTACGCCCACTCAGCAGGATGTGGTATATCACCAACATCAAGTAATCCTCCGGAATTCCTCAAGCGCCGAGAATGGGATCCAGCTACTTATTCGCCTGCTGTGGGACAATCGAAATAAAAAAGGGAGCATGCGTCTTGCTACAACGGTCATGGTTGCTGCGGTATGCATCGTAGCGTTTGCTGCTGCTGGTGGATTTTCCTCCCAGATTTCTACCACAGCTGGGATTGAAGTGCTAATAAAAAGCGCAAACTGCGGATTTGACAGCTTGAACGGTGCCAGTAGTGCAGAACAGTTCCCGATTTTACCCGTAATCGCTGGGGCAATCAACAATGCAGCTAATTATGCTCAGCAATGCTATTCTAACAATAACACTGGAATACTTGATTGTGGGCGGTTTGTTACAAAAAATATTGCCAGTCACATCGACACACAGGCGGGTTGCCCTTTTTCTGACAGTCTATGTCGAGTCGGATCTGCAAACGTGCGTGTCGACTCTGGTTTTATAAACAGCCATGATCACTTCGGTCTTAATTCTCCCCCTAACGAAAGAATCTTGACAAGAACCGTCCTCCACTGCGCCCCAATGAAGACGGCAGGCTTTTCTAGTCAACTGACTATAAGCTCCGGGAATATAACACTTTATCATTATGGTAGCATGCAGTCAGGCGACAGCGTCGTCGATTACATGGCTACGTCTAGTTCAATCAGTTCTCAGTACTCGTACATACTTGCGAAGGAAACCGCGGATAGCTATGCGAACTATCACTTGGAGTAAGCCCCCGCCCTATATACACTTATTGATTCCCTTTATGTGTTGGGAGAAATCAAGCTTGTACGTAGCTGATAGATTGTACATAGCATAATAGAAATCCTGTTGGAGAACGGGACTGTCAACACTCACTATTCCGACTTTATCCCAATAGGTCCAATTTTCAGGAATAACGCAGATATTAACATTGTATTTTTATCCGGAAATGGTGTTCTATTCACGGCACCTTCAAGCGATCAGTGGTATCGCGTGTCACCCACAAAGTCGGATTTTAACTTATATAAAGGCAATACCTCGGACACTAGCCCGAGTTTTCAAGCATATCTCCCTCTTGAACCAGGATCTCCATTAGGTTGTGCACAGCAATTCCAGTTTTGTCGCAAAGATAATCAACATTGCGGCCCTTTGGCAAGTTTCTATGACGCCACCGCCGGAGCTGCACCTTTCTTTAATACCACGGTCGACGAGTCTATGCACGGCGTTGCCAATACTACAGCTGCGGCCCATTTTGCGTATCTAACAAACGCCATAGGGGTAAACTCATTTGGCTCGGTATACAATGTGATATCACAGCTCGGGCCAGCAAGTTTAGCTTCGCAAAGCACCAAGATAGGAGTCTTTCAAGGACCACTCCCGTCAAATCAATGGCAGCTTGATGTCATCCGGTGGTCAGACATCTATATGGCGACTCTTCAAGCGGGATTCCTTAGGACAGCTTACTTCAACCCGGCAGACTCGTCACTGCTTGGAATGCGCACAAATTTCACGTCACCAGAACTTTTGAAGTTATGTAATAATCAGGTATGGACACGATATTTTGTATATAGCATTGGAGTCGAGTACTAATAAGTCAATATTATTCTCATAGAAAATAAGAAGCACAGAATATGGTTCGTTTAACCTCTTTGCCCTTCTCTTCACCTTCGTCGTCGGCTTCTTAATTATTATAACGTCTTATCTACTGGAACCCATATCGAACTTGTTATATAACAGATGGGGATACAAGAAATATGCGCACTTAGAATGGAGTACCAACGCAACTTTGCAGCTCCAACGATTAGCACACGAGGAACTGGGCTTCGGTACCTGGTCTAAAGGAACGGAGGAGGTGCCTGCTACTAGGGACGGTGAACTACTGGCCTGCCTGGATCTTACGAACCCGGTTCATCCTGTGTTGGGCCCGCCGCATAAAGATGACATCGCATCGGAGGAAACCCAGATCTCTCCAGAAACCCAAGACGCTCAGGAAATCCTGAGTACAGCTGTAGCATGTGAGCATGAGCACCTAAACGGGACGCCGAGTTCACGAACGAGCTACAACGAGATCAGATCAAACAATATTCCGGAAACATCAGCACAAGATGGTTAACCTGTAGCCCATAGATATGGAAATGGGAGGGAGAATGGTGATGCAAGTTAGATTCACGGTGAGGAGACCCTTCTAGACGCACTATGGTGGAACATCTACAACCATGAGGGCTTGCGGATAGAAAGGAGTTGACAGCTTCCCTTACAAGGTCCAAGAAAATAACTGGCTATTTTATATTGCGTTCTTTAATATTTTGTTTAGAAAAATATAACACCAGGTTTCTACTAAAAATAGTGATCTTGGCCCTGATTGCTATTATTCTGGGGTTATTAAAGATAGTATTGCCGACGTGTTGCCAGAAATCGATAGCGTTAATTTGTAGTCGAGAATCGACATAGAAAGCGACGGTATGAGCTTAGAGACCGAGTTCGTATCCGTTACCCTTCTCGATAGCCCTCTTCCACGCCGGCCTGGCCACACAGCGATCGTGCCACGCCTTGACGTTCGGGTACGGCGCAATATCCACGACCTTGCTATGGTACACAGTCTGCACGAAGAACAGCATGACAAAGTCGACCCTTGTCGGGTTCCCATTACTCATGAAGTATTCCTGGCCTTTGAGGAGACCATCCATGTATTTGAATTGCGCATCGAACTCCTTGTCGACAAAGCCGATGTGGATCATGGCGCTGACGGCCGCGATAAGAGGCCGGATGAAGAACGGCGACATGACCTTCAGGTAGTAGAACATCATGGCCGTCATAGCCACCACGTTGAAGCTTGCCGAGGCGAAACTCACGAGCTCTTGTTCGCGCAAGGCATCGTGGTCCTCGTCGCTGCCGGAGACCTTGAATTTGCCGGCGCTGTCGTATGTCTCAATTAGGTAAGCAGTGATGGCGGACCGCTCGATTACGACGCGCCCTGACGCCGTGATGAGCTGCGGGGACTTGCCGAGCGGATGGGTCTCCTTGAGACTCGCGGGCGCGCGGTTCTTTTCCCGACCGCTCTTCCCGCGCTCGAAGAGGTTGAGATTGTACGGGATTTCAAGCTCTTCGAGAAGCCATAGTATGGTTTGGGATTGGGAGTTCTGGAGTATCAGTTGGTTAATCTACTCTGCTGCGGAGACGCTCTTCATGGGGTCGAAGACGTACGCTGAGATGCTGTAGGGTCGGCTTGCCGTCTTCTGTCGCTGCCATTTTGCTTATTGGGTTCCAGTTCTAGTCTCTTTTCGATGAAGGCCTGTTCTCAGAATTGATAACTTGGTGACATCAGATTTATCTGGGAACTTATTCCGCCGGGCGCGCTCTTGTTCTGGTGGTGGTAATGTATTAGCTACTTACCTCTACTGGGGTCTCAGGATACAGGGGTCTTCTCATTTTCCTACTTGAGAAAGACCAATAGCCTCGACGCTAATGAACCTAAACCCCTTTTGGCAAAAAACCTACTTACGCCTCTACTTATAGCACAGTCTTTATAAAAATTTGGCTTAGGTACCTACATATATACTATGTAGTCTGCAGCGCACAATCGAGCTTTACCTACTGATAATATAGGATGATATAGTATACTACTAATATTATATATAGTTGTATCGCATCGGTAACTACTGCACAGTAAGAGATATATGTGAATGCTTTCCTGAAAGGGTTTAGGTTCACACCCGAATAGTATACTAGAATCTCATGCTTCAAAATCCGACCGGCCTTTAAATGGCTGCCACGAATTTTGAGTCGCACTGCGTGACGTAATAAAGGCCTCGATAATCATCTGTTATCGAATTGTCTAGATCAGGGACTAGGTTCCTATACCTACGGGAATTTGGATAATGCCTAGTTTAGTGAGTTATCTCATCCGCGCCAGTGTAATAATTTCAATATTTACGCATAAGCACCGTGGTATTTACTCATTTAAGATCATATGTTCACTCGAGAGGTTACGCACCGAGAAATGGATTTGAACACATATGTTGGGTGAGTACGAGCTCCAGCGAGGCCTGGTTGGTGCGCCATTTGCGTACGGCCGGCCACCTGTGCGACCAGAACTCGAATGGCTGCCCATATCTCAAGAAATTCAAATCACTACCCGAGACGATCCTCCCTTCCAACCATTCCAGCCCTATAGGCTTCCACTCGCCCGCAGGACGGTGGCGAGATAAAAAACCTCTCGACCACCACTGAAACACCTCCTTCTTGGGAGGTGGAAAAGAGGTGACGGAGGAAAACCCCTCGCGAAAAGCAGGTACATGACGTAAGGGCCCGTTCGTTGAAGGCTCTGCGAAAGGGACGCGTGGTGCTCGCCTTGTTGGACTGTAGAACACACCAACAAGGGTTGTGGCAGCAGGATTGCGATCGGCTCAAGTAGTTGGGACGTCGGACCCGTGAATTACGTAGGTTTGAATCTTACCGTGATATGGAGGCATATCAGGACTCGGAAGTCCTGCGCCCGGCCGAAAGGCCTTCGAAGGCGATCGTACGCTGGGCTCGTTCGTCCGACAGCGTTCGCGAAGCGACGAATAACAAGTATGCTCGGCACTACTAGGTATTAAACGAAAAGAGAACAACCTCGATGACCGTCACAAATCACGACCACTCCTGTGGAGTGGGAGAGTGAGGCCAAGAGGAGAGTTCCTCGAGGCATTCGCAGTATGCTCTGGTGGCATATGGGATCCGCAACAGTCTTGCTCGACTGTACTTGTGCTCGGCTTGTTCGCCCAGCAGCACAAATTCGTAAACGAAACGCAACGGTCTTGCTCGGCCGTACTTGCGCCCGACCCACCTGCCTGACGGCGCAAGTCGAAAATTAAGGAGAGGTTTCTCACGACCACCGGAGTGGGAGAACGACCTCCCCGACCATCACGACCACTTGCAAGTGGGAGGTGAAGAAGAAGAGAAAAGTTTCAATAGGGGTCCGCGGCCAACAACGCCCTTTTATAGAGTCGCAGCGCGCCAGCCGGACCCTGCTGATTATTATAACCAATCATTTATGGACGTAGCGCGCCGCGCTAAACTGGTCCTAATCTTAAGCACGGGCATGTCGCGCCGTGGCGTATTGGAACCCTTGGCGCGTGATTGATACCGTGTAGTTCTGCATACTATGTAGACAGCATGGGAGGACCACAGCATTGCCTCGAAAGGATCGATGATGTGCGGGGTTGTCTTAGATGGGTCAGTTACACTTGGACACTTTTACAACCTGATAGCTTGCCCCCCTATATATAGTCCGGCACCAACCGCACGCCCTATAATGGCCGCAAAGGCTGCCTCTTCTTTCGCAGGCTTGCCACCCTGAAGTGAGCCTTCGGCCCCCAAATCGCTGCTAATAGCTGTCCAGATAGGAAGGAGAGGGGGGGGTCACATTGCGGAATATTTGATGCTGCTTTTCAGCTCCGGTGGCTGGCGTCTTCTTCACCGAGGAGGAATCACATGGAGGATTCAATAGCGTGCGGATGCTGCGCAGGCCGAGACGATGACGAAGTCGGCGCGAGAGGATCACGGCACTAATCAACTGTTCATAAGGGATGAGATATATTGAGCTATATGTCGTCGCTTCCCTATGATCTTAGAGGTATGCCGTCTCATCGTCCGGACGACATAGTTCCTCGGCTTCTTTGGAAATTAGGTTACAAACGCTTTGCATGCCCTCATTAA
Organism: Xylaria telfairii; assembly: GCA_022495065.1. Lineage (NCBI taxonomy): Eukaryota > Fungi > Ascomycota > Sordariomycetes > Xylariales > Xylariaceae > Xylaria > Xylaria telfairii. The sequence goes on along the minus strand of MU383957.1, from coordinate 129,281 downwards.
CGCGCCCCGGCTTTAGGGCAGCTCACTGTTCACTTGAACCATATTGATAGGTAACCAGAAGATTGAACATTATTTGACTTAAATAGAACATGCCGTTTGGCTCTGGTTAGGCGCTGGTTACTTGCCTGTGTAGTGCGCAGTTACGTATGTATGCACAAATCTAGCTCGGTAGAAATACATACAGCACCACATAATCAAGCTACCCATGATATGATTCGCGTCCAGGAGCGCAGCGCAGCAGACAGCCCTAAATTTAAGGGGTAGGTATCATTCATGGTGGCGTCAGGGCTGAAAAGATTAATCCGTTAATCTCCTTGCAGAGCCTTCTTGACTCAACTGACACCTTGAAATCAATTCAAGTCTTTAAAATACGAAATTAGGTTGTTGAAACTAGTACTTGCTTCCCAGCACAAACCACGATCTCAATCAGCCGATTTAGTGGTTGAACATTTTGACTTCAACGAAGCACTTGGCATTCTCCAGCTGAGATTCAAGATCTCTTGGCGATACGCCGAAGTGCGCCCGCACCGGCCGTTTTATTCTGAAACGAAACGAGCCGCGTGGCATGGCAGGATCCGAACCCAGCTTTGATCTTCGCCCGTGGGCGACGATGTGGAGCTCCGATCGTCCTGGATCCGCCTAGATGCGGGAGGTGCCTGGATGAGCTGCCGGAATAGTCAGCTTGGTTGCGTTATTGGATGCAGCATCTAACGTCAGATTAGTTTAATGCGGCTCCAAAGGAGAGAGAGCGCTCGAGGGCGTCAAGCTGTTGAAGCATATTAAGGATGCAGCGACCTGGTCGTGGCCTGATGAGATGCGTTCCTCATTCCACTCTGTATTGGGAATCCACGTCTGCTCTAGTGGAAGCTAGTCTAGTCTTCTACTACCAATATCCTTCAAGATGCGATTCAGTTCACAGACGTCGGTAGCTTTCGCTGTCGCTGCAGCCTCACTTGCTGAGTCGAGACGTGAGTTTCGTTGACTTAGACCCTCGTTAACCCTTCACTTACATGTGTATAGCATCCCCTCCGTCCAACAACCTTGCGCGCAGAACCAGCAAACGATGGCTACCCGGTGCAGATAAGATTCGGGGCGTGAACCTCGGCTCATCATTCATCATTGAGCCATGGATGGCGGGCGACGAATGGAACTCAATGGGATGCGGTGGCAGCAATGACGAATGGTCCTGCGTTCAGCTCCTTGGCCAAGACGCAGCAGATGCGGCTTTCCGAACCCATTGGCAAACTTGGATTACCCCAGACGATCTCAAGGAAATTCAAAGCTATGGCCTCAACACCGTTCGAATCCCGGTAGGCTTCTGGATCAACGAAGACCTCGTCAACGACGGCGAATACTACCCAAGAGGCGGTTTAGAGTACCTCGACTACGTTGTTGGGAACTGCACCCAGTTGGGGCTATATGTCATCATGGACCTCCACGGAGGACCCGGATCTCAGTTCCCAGGCCAGCAATACACTGGACATGTAGTCGATTCGCCAGGTTTCTACACCGCAGATAACTACGAACGCGCATACAAGTTCTTGGAATGGATGACAGAACGGGTCCATACCAACTCCGCATACTTCAACGTCGGTATGCTACAAGTCATCAATGAGCCTGTGCATGCTGGAGACTATCCCTCCCAAGCTGCGGACATGGTTGCCAACTACTACCCGACCGCCTGGACTCGGATTCGGAACCGAGAAGCCCAGCTCAACGTGGCTGATAACGACAAGCTTCATATTGAATACATGGTATGTCTACAATGCTTTATTTCTTGGGGACTATGTCAGATCTAACGCTATCCCCAGGCCGAAGCTTGGGGCTCTGGTAATCCCAACCAGAACTTACCCGACACCACGTTCGCATTCTACGACGACCATCGCTATTACAAGTGGGACCCATCCGTCACAACCACGCAAGACGGTTACATCTCCGCGATATGCAGCGATAACAGGGGAGGCAGCGACCTCATCGTCGGGGAGTGGTCGATCTCGGTTGCCGACAACGTGCAGTACAACGCCGAGTTCGACATCCGCGACACCGACGCCAACAACGACTGGTACAAGAAGTTCTTTGCTGCGCAAGTGCATACGTTTGAGAAATCAGGCGGATGGGTGTTCTGGTCGTGGAAGTGCAATTGGATCGCCGGCTTCAACGAGTGGAGGTGGTGCTACAAGAGCGCTGTCGATGCCGGCATTATCCCCAAGGATGCCGGGAGCGTCGCAGGCCAGAGTCCCTGCTAGTGCTAGGAAACAATGATGATCTCCGATATACGGGGATGGATGTTGGGGCTTGGGAAAGGCATCCTTATGGCGATGTATATGTACATGCCATTTGTATATAGCCGATAGTAGATACACACCGCCTATCTATCTGCTTCACCCCCGAGCGCGATCCGAGTCTGACTATGTAGGTAAGTAATGAGAGCTTCTAATGACCTAAGCTCTTCCACAATAGTGCATACTCTCGTATCTCTTTCAAGAATCAGACAATGCCAAGTTTCAATCACTAAGAGTCGTTTGTCCACAGGGCTACTGTTCAAAGCTGGGCATCGCGTTTCGCCATTGTTCCTTTGTCTTGGAATCTGGCCCATTGTGCATGAAAAATCTCATAAGCGCACAACGAGTCAACATCTAGTGACATATAATCGACTCTCCTCAGTCACGTTTTTGCTCACTTTCTTGCTCCTATAAATCTACCTTGGAGCCGAATAGCGAGTATTGTGCCGGGTAGATTTGATGAGGGTCAATACTTCAACACCTTCACACATCAGATACGCGGACTCTAAGATCCTACCAAGCCGGCCTTGGTCGTCCTAACTTCATTTCAAATTTATCGAAGCATTCACCAGTTTCCAAGAAGAAGTTCCTAGAATGTGTCGGCGAATAATAACTCATCGAATGCACCACGATGTGGCAGCACCCATGATCATTGACCCTCTCTCCTCCAACCCCATCGTATTCGCAAACCCGCTGCGCACCAATTTCCACCGATGCGAGCTTACACGGCCTCGCTCGAACTTACTACTCAACAACCCCATAGAACGTTGTGAGTATCACACCTGCTGTATAGTTCACAAGCATATGGAATACTGCCCAGAATTTACCGAGCATCTAGGCAGCAAAAGAAAAGGAAAGGACGTCGAGCCGAAAAAATTTGCCTCAGAACACCACCACGAGCGCCTCCCCTACTTCGGCAACGAGAACGCTTACGATACGGTTGTTCCCGCGACATGGCGGGAGATGGTGCGCATCCAAGGGTCGAATTCAGATCTGCTCCCCGGATTTACCCATAGGAGTTGGGAAGAAAAGTGCTTCGCCGAGGGTGAGAAATTGTATGCCCTCGAGTGCGATACAGCAATGCTCCGCGCCAACATACAAGACTTGAGAGAGTATGGCGAGCCTTATTATTCGTGTGACGCGATGCGGGCCGCGGCAGCTAATGTTTTAAGAATGGAGGAGAAGCTTCAAGAACAAAGAAGGTTAGTCTTCCACATGTGGTCTTCGATCTCTTTCGATGGCTACTGAACCATGCTATTTCTACGATCTCAAAAGGTACGGCTGCTCATACTCAAGACCAAGGAGAGCAATTACAGTAGTGATCTTCGAGTCTCGGCCTTAGGCGCTAAGATACGGTAGCGGCCAAGTCAGAGTTACCTGAGTTCAAAACTAAAGGTAAAGGTGTATTTACTTTTACAGATAGAGGGAGGTGGCCTAGCCGCCCATCATAAATAGTCGATATTTCTCTGGACTCCGTTTTATTTTTATGGGAAGCTTACTAATTAAGTATTGAAACGTTTCGATGGGCTGTAGAACTAGGTATAGCACCTCCCGGCTTTGGGCGTTGACGGGCATTTCCGGATCTACGGTAGAGAGACTTGATAAGCGACGGGCCGGGCCGAGGGCCTTCGAGGTGCATACCTAGGATTACTTAGTGGACCTATGTAGAAGGTTTGAAGGGGTTCAATAGTCTCATAACCATCTAGGGTACACTAGACCTCATGTTAACACGAAGGGTGAGATTTAGAAGAGTGTTGAGATCAGCAAATTGGCCCTCTCGTTTTAATGCTGGTTCTGCATGTCTGATTATACTGGAGTAATCTTCTGCCCATGGTTGGCATCAATTCGCGATATATTAGATCTAGCACAAAGGGAAAGTGTATATCTACGCCCCTCTGGAGATAGAGAGTGCGCAATGCCGAGTGAGGATTACACACTGGGCAATTCTCAATCTTTGTTCCGCACCAAGATTCAAGACACCTCTTTTCATCATCTCAAGGGAGATCCGCACCGTTAGTTATACTTAACACAGACCTGATATTATTGCATCTATTCCTATTCTTGGCTGAGACTGTGCCCTCATGGGTCAGGTAGTCGAACCTCGATCCGGGAAAGACAATGAGCAGGGGAGTTAGATTAGGTATTCGTAATTATTATAAAGACCTAGTTCCGGGAATAAGGCTCCTAATTAAACATTGGCCTCATGCCTGTGATCTGTCAGGGGATTGGGTCGAAGACCACTACTCTTGTGAGCGAGACCAGGATCCCAAATAAGAGATCGTCCCAATTATACATTTCAAGATTAACATCAATTCTCAATCGATTATATACTATGTGTCCGATGTTGGACTCCCCTGTGATATGAAATTCATTGTATATACACTCGGACCAATAGACCTTCGAAACGAAGGCGTCGTGTGAAGACTTTCCCGCGTGTCTCACCAAGGCGCCTAAGCAACCCTGAAATATCGTCACAAAACTTGATGAAATCCTAAGAAACCGGAACGCGTCCCATCCCACGAGCCAGAACAGCCGACACGAGCACATCCACATTACCGCCCGGATCAGCAGCGATGGATCGAGCCAGACAACACGATCGACGGGGCCGATTACCTCATCGGTCGGGATAATGGCGAAGGTGCAATAACGACGGCCCAACCGCAGGCGGCCACACCAAACCGCTGTTATATGAGCTGGAAACTGCAACGGCGAGGCCCAGGCCTGTAGATCGTTCGAAACGGGAAGCGCCGGCAGTACCCGCCATCCCATCCCATCCCAGCGCGTCTTTTCAAGCTAGAAACTCGCACGACGATCAGGTTTTTCGTCTCCACGATACTGGCTTGCTGGCTCGGTCTGGCGGGCGCGCACACCATTTCCGGTGGAGCCGGCGTCAGCAACGCCACAGGTTGCATTGATGTCATCGAGTTGCATTGGCACAATATAACGCCATTGCGGTGACAAAGCAACGCATGCGTGCGTAGAGGCGTATGATATGTGGTTGATGAAAAAAAAAAAAAAAAAAAGTCCGCGCAGTTGAGCCCCGATGAGGTGAACTAGCCCTGCAATCACGTCCCCGCGTTGTTCCGTGGTCCGGATAAATGACACGAGCGTTGGGGTCGTTGCCGATTGGCGGCCCCCGGGCAATTTCATTTGTCCCCTGTGCATTTTAATCTTTTTCTTCGTCGGATTGATATTGGGTAGCATCCCACAATGTCAGCCGCTCGCCTGCGCGCGCTACGTTGCTTCTGTCCTTCGGGTTTGATGCTTAGCAAGGGTGATATTGAGAGCATCTCGATTGGCTTTGTGGCACTGCCCCCGGTCAGCGGTGGGTAGGTAGTTCCGGGCTCGAAAGTAATAAGTGGCGAATCACTATGGATCAACAGCCTCTCGGAATGAGGGCTTGCTCATTTCTGGTTCATGGGCTGGTGCCAGCTCGCAAGAGTCTGATGAGATCTTTGCATAGCTTATCTTCTGTTAGCTGAGAGATAGATCGGCGGGATCTTCTCTGCTGAAAGAAGCTTAAATGTTGACCGCCGTATCGGTCATGATCTTCGGGGCGTGATGAAGGTCCTCAATAACATGCGGGTTCCCATCGAGGCAATGAAGAAATGAGACAGAGGTGACTGGTACGGGTTGGGAGGACTCTCTTTCTCAACACAAAACCTGAAAGGAGGAAATTTTGACATCATTGAGCATCTCACGATGTGACCTTGAGTTATTGTCAACTAGCTCGGTGGACTTTATAGGCCGTCGTCGTACGGCCACATATGGACATTCATAAGGGGTAAATGGTTCTTCTCAACGTGGATGTAACCTGGTTGATAATAGTTATGTCCGCTGACCGGTGCATCCGCATTGCAGCTATTTGCCCAATCCTATATGCATGTGCCTGCCAGGGGCATGCCAAGCTTTGGTTTCTTCTACACTTCACCTCATGGGCTCAGGCTCAGGCTGCGGCGTGGAGACCCGGCGAGAAGAGTATAGGCCGATCTTTACCTCGGAAAGGGGGAATAACTGCTAAGAATAGGTGAAGAATGAGCGACCTGGCAGTTTCCTAGCCAATGCCCAGCTTAATTGCACTTCCGGATGAAATTTGATCACAATGGAGGGTATAGGGGAGCGGCTGGGTGTTGAAAACGCAGCACCAGAGTTCGCCAACATCGAGAAAAGGGGTTAAGATCGACGTCAAGGCGCATGGCTGTGAGTCCATCGGAGCGTCTGGATGCCTGTGCCGAGGATGGTGAAAGAAGGAAAGAAAATGAGCTGGAAAAATGGGCGCCGGGAACGAACAGACAGTGGTTGAAAAGAAGATAAATAGAGGTGCTCGTTCGCTCTGGAGACGTTCGTCCTCGCTCTTCACCAGTACAAGCACATCGGCAGATTTAGCAGTCTAGTCTTTCTCTCTAGCCCATCCTCCTTTTCCCAGCGCCTCAGCTTCATTTCATCACCTATCAAAATGAAGGCCGTATTCCTCACTCTCTTCGCCATCGGCGGGTTTATCGCCAGCGCCATCGCCAACCCCATCGTTGTTTCCGACAGCGTTGCCAAGCGCCAGGATGACGGCCTCGAGAACCTGGGTGCTTCTCTAGAGACTCTGCTGGCTAAGATCCAAGAGCAGACCGCGATCATCAGTGAGTATCTGCCCAGCTAAGTTCCCCACTCGCGAGGGGCGAGACTAATGGCGACATACTAGATTCCACCCTCAAGTCCGTCCCTGACACTCCAACCGACACTGAGGCCACTGCCGATGCAGAGAAGATTGCTCCTCAACTCCAGGCCATCACTAACCTCTTGACTGCCGCGGACTCGGCCGTCGTAAAGCGTGCCCTCGTTGAGTCCCACTACGGCAAGCCGGATCTGTTCAAGACCGTTTCCCACATCCTCTACGAGCTCCTCTTCACCGTGAAGGTCATTCTCTTCAAGATCGGTCTCGGTAGGTTTCTAGCGGCGACGAACCAGATTTCCATTTAGGTAGATGCTAATCCCTGGTGCAGGCAAAGTCGTTATTTACATCACGCCCCTCGCCATCGCTCTCAAGGGCCTGCTCTTCAAGCTCGACCTTGTTATCGGTGGCCTCCTCTTCGCCGTCGGCGCCCTCGCCAACGAGCTTCTCAAGGCTGTCGGTGTTGCTCTCATCGCCCTATAAACTAAACGGCTCGGAAAGGTAGTATTGAAGCAGGGGTATCGGTGCTGGATCCTTGCTCAACGCTCTTTTACTTATTCCGGACTGGAGGAGATGGAGATCTCAAGATCGCAGATTTAGCCAAGAAAGCTTCAGCTTGTACCGGGTCGGAGTATATAGATGCCCGATTCGAAATTAACACGCTGATTTATCCTGAGGCTTCTCAATTATTTTTTTTGCCGTATTAGGTATTGCTGTCTTCGCTTGTTTAAAGTGACGTTGAAATGCGGATATCTCGGCGGCGTGACACGTGCAGGGATTGGGTAGATCACACACCACCGCACCCCCTGATTGGATACGAGGCATCGTGAAACCCCCCTTAGCGCCTTGACTTAAGGACGCCCATCAAGAGGTTCGTCGCAAAACCCGGTAGAGGTGTTTTTGCACAAATGAAGGAATCAGGCCACGAGGCTCTTCGGCCTATAAACTCGCCTTGCCCCCCGCAATTATCAGGCACGACTCCTGGCTCTCGGTTAAGGAGTTCAACTTTTTGAAAAAAGGGTGGACGGGTCAGTCCGGTTCTGGAGACCGCCGAACCGAACCCTCGAAGACCCCATAAGGAGGTGATAGGAAGTGAATGCGGCATAGAAATGTTGTAGAGGCGGAATTCGCTCTGAGGGTCCTCATAACTGTCGTCCCTCGTACTTTCTCACTTTTTCTCATGTTAATTAGTAAAGCATTTCGCTAGCATAGCCAAATTATATAAGGTATAACGAAGCATAGATAAGGCCGACTCTCGCGGTGGAGAAAACATGAATTACCGGCACCTGATCTCAACTAGTCTCAACATGGCTATGACGCGTTCACTTCGGCAGTCCCTTAAAAACATCATAATTAGTGTAACTCTACAATATCCTAGTCGATAGCAAAAGACGAAATAGTCCGCCAAGAGCCGACATACACAGACATGAGACGACTCCGCTGTCACGACGTATGAAACGCCGCCATCTTGGCAACGAGAGGGTTCCGCCTCGCAACCGTCCATAAAGCCCACGATGATGCGCAGTCTGATAGACCGATCTGCTCTCATCAACCACACTCTCTTTCGTCGTCACGGTCCTTAGATAGGACTGATTGATTGCCTTTCGTTTCTCCCATCCCGCCCTTCCCCTCGCTGGCTCGTTCGGATCGGTCTTATCACCGTACTTATCTTAACCCACCCGCCATTAATTTCCCACGGCCATCACAACCGCCAAAATGCGTTCTCAAACCTCCATCCTCGCGCTAGCCCTAGCCAGCACCGGCACAGCGCTCCCCACAATCCCGTTCACCACGCCATACGAGACAATTCCGACACTGAACAGCCCAGCAATTCTTCCGCGGCAACAAGCGTGCTTCGTAATCGGATCAGAGACACTGCCCGACGAAACACAGCAGATCGCCGAGGCGCTCGCCTCGAGTGTGACATGCGACACCTCAAAGACAACGCTATCCGGTGTCCCGGACGTGACGTCGAACGGATTCACCTTCTCGACGATCGATTTCAGCACATCGGGACAGTCCCCGCTCGAGTTCGCGCTGAACACATTCTTCGCAGCAGACACGCTAGCGGACTCGAACCTGTCAGCCTTCGAGGCCGCGCGAGACGTCTACCTCGCCACCGAGGCGGGCATCCGGTCCGTGGGCGGCAACCTGGCCATCAAGGTGCCCAAGTTCTTCCTCGAGTTCCAGGTCAGCCGGATCCAGACGGCGCAGGGGAACCCGCCGACCGAGGCGGGCCTGCAGGTCGATCACTTGCTGGATAAGGTCCTTACCAACGGTGCCGGCGAGGACCAGGCGTTGCTGGACCAGGTTACGGCGCTGGCGGCGCAGTTGCAGTAGACTTGGATAGAGAGGTAGATTGCGGTGAATAGAGGTGTGCATGTGTGCATGGTAGAGGACGAGATAATACAGATGGAATTCTCTTCGAATTTAAATAGTTGTTGAAATTTGCATTTCGTGGTGTATGGGTGACGACAACGTATGTAGTCTATACTCTATATGAGTGGTGTACAGCGAGATATATATGCTCCTCCGATGCGAAAATGCCCAAACGCCGTGGTAATGTTACCTCGCTTCTAAAAAATGCCCTATATCTATACCATGTTATACATTGGGTGACAATAAATCGTATTTGACACATCGCTCGACCTAGTAATGTTGCATTAGTATATACTTGCTTCAAGTTAAGGGAGAGAAAGAGAAAAGAAGTGTCTCACATCTTCGATACTGGCCTGCATGAACCGTCTCGCCTCGAGACCAGCCCAGATGAACACCATCGGATAGTCGCCGACAGACCACCCGCTCTGCGCCCCTAATTGTCGAAGAATGGGTAGAGATCTACTCAAGAGGTCAAGGTCCGGATCAAGGCTTCGCCCAATGCCTTCGAGAAGCAGGATGCTAATCACGACATTGACGAAGTCCCCTTCCAATCTCACGTGATGTCCGCGCACCATGTCAAGCACTTGCTGCAGGATGTCACCGATCTTGACATTTCCGAGGGCTAGGGTCCTGCTCTTGACGGAGAGCACGAGATGCTGCATTCTCAGCGCGAACACTTCTTTGTCGATGACGGCCTCGGGCTGCCGACAACGCTCGCACATCAGGTGACCTGCCTTGTAGCCGTCAAACTCGGCAACAGCGCGGAACAGATCCAGGAAGTTCCGGCGGTTGGTAGCGTTCAGCTCTGTCACGAGGCCAGTGTCGATGAATATCAGCTGCGGGCGGAAACCTTCGGCATCAATCTTGCTCAGTTCGGCTTCCCAGGCCGCGTTGTCCTTCTTTTTCCGGTAGGGCCGTAGACGCGAGAGTACCTCCTCTGTGACATCGGGCTGCTCCATGGGATGTACTTCTTCGGGGCTCCGGAGACGAAGGTTGGGCTGTTGGGTCTGGTAGAAACGGACCATGATGTTGCCGGGGTGTAGGTCTGCATGCACGAAGTTGTCAATGAGCAGCATGCGTAGGAAAGCATCGAGGCCCTCGTGGGCGATGTCACGCTGAAACACGCCGCCACCATTCTCCAGGAAATCAGCAAGCGGGATTCCTTGGGCGAACTCCTCTATTAGGACCTCTCGGGTAGTGAATTCGAGGTACGGGAAAGGGAACCAGGCTGTAGAGCGAGACTTGAAGTTCTTGCGAAACCTGGCGAGGTTGGCGGCCTCGATGCGGAGATCGAGCTGTAGCTTCATCATCTCCCCGAACTGCGCAACCTCGTCGGGCAGAGATAGCCACTCGATGGTCGGTATTAAGTTGAGCGCCGAGGCGAAGAACCACATGATACGGAGATCACGCCCCACAGTACGCTCAACGCCAGGGTGGAGGACCTTGACGGCGACGTATGAGGATGGCACGCGTTGCGGGGTGCTCTTGAGTACGGTATTGACGTTGCGACGGACGTTGTCGCGAATATTTGCGGGCGCGTCGAGGACATCGATGTCGCCTGGAACGGCCAGATCACGCTTCAGTTTGGCCTTGTATACCTGCGCAATAGCACCAACACCGAGGGGCTGCTCTTGGAATTCTTCGAATATCTCATCGAAAGGCCGACCGTCAAAGGCAGCCTGGACGATTTGCTTTGTAGCGTGAAGGGAATGCGCTGGGGCGTTCGAGTGGAGTTTGGACAATACGTTGCATAGCTCGTGAGGGAAGATGTCGGTTCTGGATGCGGCCCATTGGCCAAGCTGGGAAGAGGTAAGCAAAAATTCAGCATCCAAAGCGTAGAAAGAGAAAGGGAAAGAGAAATATTAGAAAGACAGCACGTACCTTGATAAAGGCAGGCCCGGCAGTCTCCATGCTCCAGACTAGAAAGTTGTACCACCACAGAGTCCCGGACCTCTCGTTGTTGTGGTCTGGCTGGCGATGTCCAATCCATAGTGCCGGCACCGACAGTATCATGGGCACGAAGATGACGACCAGGTGACAAAACCGGGCGCCCGTACACAACGGCTCCCATATGTAAACGTCGACGAATATGGCAATCTTCTGGACCAAACGTGACGGCCCCTTCTTGTCGTCGTCGACAGTCTTGGCCAGCTCCTCCCTCGACGCTTGCAACATGCGCTCCTCGGCCGTGTGCTCTGTGCCGCCATTGTCCTTTTCCGAGAGCTTGACGAAAGCTGCGGTGCCGAGCACACCGTTCACCGCCGCCGTGAGGGCCGTGCCTTTCGCGCGGTATTTGCGGCCGGGGGCTGTTCTACCTAGTCCATGCCGAAACGTCGAATGACACCGACGCAAAGTCGCAGCGGCATGACCGGATCCGGGCGGGACTCGAGGGAGGAGGTGTCGCGCGGAGAATCGGGCCAGGAAATAGAGAGATCTCATATCTTGGACGAACTGGAGGTTGGCATCGAAAAGGCGACATGAATATAGCCGTAGAATGCCCCAATCACCGACGTTGGAGGTAGAAACGGTGTTCTCGACCGGTCATGGATGTTATGAAAATACTGTAGACCACATGTTAAAGAGCCTCGGAATGCGCCGATTCGACAAATGGTGACGTACCTACTGTAGAGTATATACCTAGCTGCAGGTGATTGGCGCTAAAGGAGAAGTGGATCCCGCTTCAAATCGATATCTTACCGAAAAGGGTTTAGGTTCGTATTTAGATACCGAGTGGAGACTTACATAGGTAGGTAGTCTCTTTCCTGACCTCCCTTATCTTATCTCTACGGAGTGGGGCAGGGTGCTGCATTAGCAGTTACTTTTTGGTATACGGAGTAGCATACGCTTTAAATTATTGGTGCTAGATTTTATTGTCGGTTTATGATCTAAACCAAGGTAAGCTACCTAGGTATGTTGGGTGGGGGCTAAGGCCGCCAAGGCTAAATTTCAGAGCGAAGAGCCTGATTGCGACAGCCGTTATCCCTATTACGCGAGGCGGAGCGCCGAGGCTTAGTTCCAATACACTGTAGGTATATTGCTGAATATTCTCGGTGTGATGCAGCATTGACCTACGAAGCTTAGATACGGTGGTCGTCGCATATGGCGCAGGGCGGGGGTTTAGTGTACTTATAAACGACCGGGCAAATGATCAACGCGTAAGCAAAAACCCGTGAAGACCACCGTCGACGTGATGCCTCAACGCAACACGGGGTTTGGGGCATGGACGAAGGAACAGATCTTCACATAGTGTGAGGGTTAGGTACGAAGTGGTTGTAAACGCCAGAACTACACACAACGAGGCCGGTGCCGGGTCATGTTCAGATGATCATGGCTAATAAGGAAGAACCAACAAGTAGTTATATTTACAATTCTAAAGATATTACCCCGCGGAAACTCTACAATGTCATACCCGTATAACCAAAGCTGTGTGTTATAATCAATCGCACACGCCGTAAGGCTTAAAGGGGCTTGAATGACAAATCCGGTTGTTACGATATAGACTGCAGCACTATACCGTAACACTACAAAAGGTAGAACGTTGTTAAGTTAAGCACTTGACCGTTTGTAGTAACTATATACATACTAGGCTTGTAACAGTACTCCGGCTTCTAAATATACTCGTCCCGATTATATTAATATACCGTGTATAGCCGTCTATCAAAAATATAGGTTTTTAAAAGTACATAAATAATAAGTAATATTTTAAGCAGAAATAAAGTAACTAGTGCTTATATAACTACGTTAAGTAAGGATTTTAGCCGCTTAGTTCTACTTTCGAAAACATACCCTTTGTCGACTTAACAAATTGTTACGATATAAACTGCAGCACCATACCATAATGCTACAAAAGGTAGAACGTTGTCAAGTCGAGCACTTGACCGTCTGCAGTGACTATACGCGTACTGGGCTTGTGACACCGGTGAATCAAGATCATCATGATACGATTTGTTAGCAACTTAGGTGGCTGAGGCTTACATTGGGTATCATTTACCTCTTGGGGCGTAATGCCATATCTGCAACCTTGTTTCTACTTTATGCCTTATTTCACGTGACTAGCATGGCTCTCATAAGCCGCGCAGGCACGCGGGGTAGGTGGTGTTGGCGACTTTCCCCTTCATCTTATTTTCCTTCCCCTCCCGCAACTTACTATTAGTTGCGCGAGTCGATTAACTACAGCCCTTAAGTCACCATAAACAAAGCCAGCATGGCGGAAGCCCTTGGTCTTGCCGCCTCGGTCGCGGGCATCGTAGCCCTTGGAATAGAAGTCTGCAAAGGAATAGGGAATTATGTAACTGCCGCCAGGGGCCGCAAAGAAGAACTCGAAGTTATTCATCGGCAAAGCAAAACCTTCCAAGACCATGTTGAAACATTGAAGAATTTAAGTGCAAGTATTCCTTCACAGCATCAGGCAGCCGGAAATACGGTCCTAGCAGCTCTAAAATCAGGCGAGCTAGAACTTCAAGCTCTAAAAGCCCTTGTGGAAGAGCTCGGTGGCCCTTCAAGTCAGTCACAGTCTATGAATTCGATCGTCAAGTATAAATGGAAAACGGCATATCCCCTCCACCGAAACCGTCTGGTGACACTGCAGCAACGACTTGATAGAACCAATATGTCGCTTGACGCAGCCATAGGTGCCCTTTGCCTGTAAGAGATGTCTTTACTCAAGATACGTGACGCGTTACTCACAGTTAATTTTTAAATAGTGTGATCGTCTTGTCCATCGACCAATCTAGCACCAATGCGCTCAGCCAACTCTCTGCTCTCCGCGATATCGCCACTGCCAACAATTCCATATCGTTGTCGATAAAGATGATCATAGATACATTCATCCCTCGAATCGGCCAGGATTTAACGGAAATCAATAACTCGTTGAAAGCGAATCCACCCATTATTCGACAAGATTTGACTTCCATGTCGGAGACAATAATCGAGACTCTAACGCGGAAAATCGAAAAGGTTCACGGTAAGTTTCGATAAACCCTGACCGATAACGCCAGTCAGTCAAACTGAATAAAATCGGCGATAGATGAACTAGGTGCCATGCCTGGGCCAAATTTGGCTCTGTTTTCTGAGCTGTTCGGCGGAGCCAACAGAGCCACAGCTATATTGAACAACCTCTCTGAAACGAAAGAGAGTGATCCCCCACAGCTTCTTCGTGCGGTAAGCAACCTTTAATACAAACTTAAACTGGCTATGGCTAACCCGTTGACTCATATCTTAGACTGCAGAGCAACGTGTACTGTATCGTCTAATTCAGTCCCCTGCACGACTTGAAGAAGTTTGCACCTTCTACCGCGAGAATGATAAAGTGGAGCATGAGTTCACAATAGAGCAGCAAGATGCCCCCGCTCTTGAACCTGAAAAAACCAATTGCAATATCTTTACGAACAGCCATATCTCAACCTGTATATGCCGACCGAAGCACGAAAGCGTTCGTCGGTACGCTAGACTACGAGATCTGTCATTCCATACGCTGAGTGTTAGCCGCCGGAAGCACCTGCCTGAATGCATCTATGCCAAGAGCGAAGTTATTTCCAAATCGAACTCAGTGGGTTTGTCTTACCGAGGGCTTCGATGGCTTCTTTCTAGAGCTGTTGACGTCTCTATATCCTTTACTACAGGAGCAGGAGGGCTTAGTATAAGTCCAAATATTACACTTCGCCTAGTTGTTGACGAGCTCCAAGCCCCGGTCTTTCGGTGCTTAAGGCTTATGCAAGCCGCTTCATACAGGACTTCCTTCGATAAACGATATATTACCTACCGATGGATAGAGGTAGCGATGGATAGAATTTTTCGGCAGTATATTTGTCGAAAAAGCTCTCCTTACGAGGTCAATTGTAAAGGAGAGACTGCTTTCCATTTGTGGGTAAAAGTGAGTTACCTAGTTTTTACTATAAACTGTGAGAGTGCCTACGGAATTAAAGAACATTATTCTTTCCTCTATAATGAATAGGGCGTAGACTAATTATAAACTTCTGGTCAGGTGCTTGCTTTTTACAGCTCATGGCCGGACGAATTTGGAGACCCCCTTATAACTATAACGAAACGATTACTGGAGGCTGGGCTACCGGCCTTCCTATGTAACGACAAAGGGGCGTATGTCCTTCCCCGTGCTCCTCGCTTTATGTTTAATCATGATACTAGATATGGATAGATAAGATACTAATAGCGAATTAGGTCAGCAGGAGCATGGCTGCTTAAGTATCGTTCTGATAGTATAGTTGGTTTTAGAGGATTAATACCTCTTCTATACGAAGAAGCTCCGGAACCATCATTCTATCACCAATATAGCCTTACCGGAACGTTCCGGACCGACTGGTTTGCGATTTCTAGTCGCCTCCATAGCATACCGGATGTTAGTGAAAGTAGGCGATTCTATCCGGCCGTGGAGAAAGTGGAAATGACTGAATTTTTCAACTTGTAGTTCTCGGATGCGGCCCGCTGAGCGCTACGGTTATCCTCGGAAACGAAGCTAAAGTCAAGGATCTTGTCACAGCCCACCGCTCTACGTTACATGAGAACAACTTAGCACATCAGACCCCATTTCACTTTGCAACTGATAAGCCAAGAATATTACAACTTCTACTTGGTGCCGCTAGTTCGCAAAAGCTGAACTGCCCGGACGAAGAAGGGGATTATGCATTGGACTATGCGCTGCGCCGGACCTCGACAATTTGTGCAAATGGCAATTCGTGGATAGCTTGTTCAGGTTGCCCGTGTATCGAATGCGTCGAAATACTTTTGGGTTTTCATTGGTGTTGCCGATTCGATTTCCTACGGTATTGCGACTCCATGTCGCATACAGCTAGGCTTAGAATGATCGACCATCTCGTTTCTAGAAGAGCAGAACTGAAAGCCCAGGGTCGAAACAACTTATCTTCGATCGAAATCAGTGACCAAAATTTGAAAGATCGGTCTATTCTTGACAGCAATGCATATAGAGGTGCTGAGTTGTTGTTCCCGCCTGGTGTCAGTGTTTCGCCGTTAGTAGGTACAACGTGGCGTCCGCCATATATCAGGTATCAAGGGTCAGTATATCACAATGAAGATGCGTTTCTAACCGATTCCTGCAACCGATTGGCGAAATTGCTATATGATAAAGGGTTCCACGATATCGACCAGGTTGATACTGCGGGCTATTCTCCATTGGCAAAACTTGTTGATGTGGGGGTTCGTGGTGACAAGTCTCGACCATCCTATGCGATGTGGCTTATTGACCACGGCGCAGATCTTATGCGCCCCTACCCAATAAGAAGTTTCTTTCAGCCTTGGAAGTACGGTTTAAATACTTTCAAAATAGCTCACGTCATTCTACTCTGTCTTCCTTGCGATGAATTTGACGAATTTCGAGCCTCCGAGATAAAGTCATATCATCAACTTGTTTCGCTCGTGGCGCCTATGGATCAACCTGATGAATGCTGTTGTGAATGTGTTGGGACGGGGTGTCATACTATGAAATCACTTTTCGAGAAAATATGGGAGAAGTCTACCGACAGATGGAGGATCAGTGAAATACAAGCGCCGATAAAAAGCAGCTCGATTCCCAAAACTGCCGGGAAGATCTCAAGTTTTCTACGAGGCTTGGCGTTGGACTTGTCGAAATGGGACCGACTCCCCATGTTGGCCCTGAGGTATTTCACATTCGAAGTGTTGGATTTACACCATACCTGTTGTAGAATGCTATATGAGGGGTGCGGATTGTCTAAAGACGACATCGCAGATATTGAGGACGACAATCGGGAGCAGATAGATCTGCTAAAGCGACTGCTTCAGGAATTTCAGGTTTCTTTCCGGAACTACGATTATCAAGACAGCCAAGGAGACAAATTCACCTCTTTCTTAACAACCGAGTGGTCTGCAAGAATGCAGGAGATATTGGCTGATTTAGAGGTGGTCCCTTTAACAGCAGAAAACAGGCAACAAGCAGAGGATATTGGTGTACGATGGCAGCCAGCATGGAAAGATAAGGAGCAAGAAGACACAAAGGATATAAAATATTGGCTAAAATGGCTAGACGAGGTAATGCCGGATGAATAAAGGGATATATAAGGAGAGTAGAAGATAAAGTCATCCTGGTGCATCACGTTAACAAACCAGCATTCTTATGTTTTAGCACAAGCATTCATGTTCAATTCCTCATTCAACGAAAACACTGGGCCAATTGCAAGGACATTTTTTGTTGTTATTAAGACACATCTATTTTTTCTTGTTTTTGTTATTAAGGATATTTATTAAAATCACAGTATTTAATAAGTTAAATTATAGTGACACTTGGCACAAGGATGAAGGGAGGGCTTCACCAAATAGGTGCTGTATTGCATAAAAATCTACAGATAAAGAGAAAAGGAAAGGAAGCTAACTAGAACGCGCGGGGCGCGCAGATAATATTGTACAGGTGGGTTGCGTGGCGCCACGTCAGGTGACCTGAAGTCACGTGATGTAGAGTCACGTGATCACCTAAAGTGGGTCCCAGCCGTGACTGCATACCTAGGTACAGATAACATGGTACGTGACGTGCACTTCGTACGCCACTGCGCTTGAGTGCAGTCAACGCCGATAATCCCAACAGGGGGAATTTTATTGGGCGGAGAGGACTGTGGCTAAGGTGACAATGCGATAAGGTCAGTCAGGTGACTGGCTGTGTCTTACTTAGGTATTCAGGCGTTCACTTCAGGCGGTCATGCAACACCCTTTGCTCTTCACCATTCATTCCAATAGATCCATCCTACCTCGATCTCCTAGGACCATGCGCCTCCTTGATATCGATTCTCTGCTGCTAAAGGAGTTCCTCCCCGAGGGCTCGCCCCCTTATACCATTTTATCCCATACTTGGGGCCCAGAAGAAGTAACATTCCAGGATTTTTACCGTGGAGGCTTTACTAAGCGCCTCGGCTTTCGCAAATTACAGGGTCTCTGTGACCAGACCAGGCGCGATGGGTATAGATTTACCTGGATCGACACTTGCTGCATCGACAAGAGTAGTACCGCAGAGTTGTCTGAAGCCATCAACTTAATGTATCGATGGTACGCAAATGCTGGTGTATGCTACGTCTATTTGTCTGACGTACACTACGCTCAAGAAGAAGGAATCGACTTGACCAATGCAATTCGTCATTCGAGGTGGTTCACAAGAGGCTGGACACTGCAGGAGCTCATCGCACCATCTGTTGTGACCTTCTTCGACACATCTTGGAATCTCATTGGAACTAAAAATTCACTTCTTAATGCCATCTCGGATATCACCGCAATCCCGAAATCCTGTTTATCAAGAGAGAGGGCGCTATCAGATTTCAGCGTCGCCGTACGATTTTCATGGGCCTCGAGAAGGCTGTGCACGAGACGGGAAGACATAGCATATTCGCTAATGGGCATCTTTGATGTCAATATGTCTCTCATCTATGGGGAAGGTGATAAGGCATTTCTCAGATTACAAGAAGAGATCTTCATGCGTATTGATGATCAATCAATACTCGCTTGGGGTGTATCCAAGGAAGACGGTCGTTTTGAAAAGCCCTCCAGCGTTTTCGCAAAGTCGCCAGCTGACTTTGCAGACACGGTAGCAATCCATCGATTTTCTGAAAACGCGCCGCGAGCTCCCGTCTTTACTAATCGTGGATTATCTATCTCCCTCCCCTTGACCGCCGCGTCGTTTCAGCCCGTTTCATCTCTATTGAGATACAGTACGGTTTATTCCAACTGCGCTTATCTCAACTGCGGGCCCGACCCTCAACATGCCGTCCAGATTATTCTCATATCATTCCCCTTATTTCCCCCAACGCAGTTACCCCCGGCCAGCTGGTATCGGCTCGCCACACCATTAAGATTCGCGGAGCGGCGTCAGAACCTGGAGTATAGAGACATTTATATCAGTATCGGAATAGATAGCCTCTTACGGACTAACTGGGCTATCCCGGAGCCGGAATACCCCACCCTCGCGGATTCCTTTAAAGACAAGGGTCTTGCAGATTTCAGCACCATCAAAGATAAGGTTACGTCAAGAGAAAGTAACCTGGAGGCGATAGTGGATGTTCTCAACGAAGAGATGGTTTTTAATATTGACGGGAAGTCGTTTCTACCCGAAGGTGCCCTAAATAAGGTCCTCGACGAAGATATAATGCTTCGATTACTGCAGGACTT
Source organism: Xylaria telfairii (assembly GCA_022495065.1). Taxonomy (NCBI): domain Eukaryota; kingdom Fungi; phylum Ascomycota; class Sordariomycetes; order Xylariales; family Xylariaceae; genus Xylaria; species Xylaria telfairii. The sequence continues at coordinate 109,820 of MU383957.1, read as the reverse complement.
GCTACAACCCGCCGACTCCACCCCTGAATTAGTTCCTCTTATTTTGCCAAGGTGTCGTAAAACTTTTGCAATTCTTTTACTGTCAGGGCTCTTACGATTTTTCCGAACAATGGTTGAAAAGCTCGAGATTAGCGACGAGTGCCTCCCAATGCCTGATCTGCAATGCTTATTCGACCCTACTCTAGTGATTGGCACCCAAAACGCAGAACATCTAAGGAAATGGAAATTAGTGGCATCCATCTTTGGTAGAAAGGAGTACGCGCGAATCTTCTTCGATATACAGTGGCGCGTCCTTGCTCCAATTTTCAGAGGCAACAATAACATTCAACATTATCCGCTGAGTCAATACCATATATTGCCATTTGTGCAAAGTGAATCGCATCTTCCTAGACAAGGGGCAGGCTACAGCACAACAAGTTACCCGAAATTCGGTGGTTATGGCGAGATCCGAAAGGTCTCTATCCACCCTGATCACTATGATTTTGGACCACTTTCTGGCAAAGACTCTATGGATAATCCACGCAATTTTTTTGCTGTGAAAGAACTACGTGGAACTAATCGGAAAGCCTTCGAAATAGAGAAGCATGCATTGGAGCGCTTTCGGAAACCGGATGCTCTGCATATTTTGCAGCTACTTGCCACTTACGAGGTTCGAGTTAACTACACAGATTATATTCCCACAACATATAATATGTTGTTTCCTTGGGCAGACAGCAATCTGAAGGAGTTTTGGGCGTCGGACCAATATGTCCGTGACGAGACTATCGTCCCCTGGATAGCGGAACAATGTTGGAAGCTCGCAGATGCCTTGAAGGCTATTCACGTGGGTTATATGGATACTGCATCAGATTACGAGCCTGAGCAGTTTTATGGTATCCATGGTGATATCAAACCGGCGAATATCCTCCGGTTCCCAGCCGACCAAGTGGACACTTTAGAGAACCTAGGTCGGCTTGTGATCGGCGATTTCGGGCTCACTCATTTCCATCGCGAAAGTTCTCGGTCCATAATCCGCTCATCTAGCGTCAGCTTCTCTGCGACATACTCAGCGCCCGAATTCGTTGTCGAAAGGAGAATCTCACGGAAGGCTGACGTTTGGGCGCTCGGGTGCGTTTATTTAGAATTTATCACTTGGTTTCTTACGGGACCTGAATCCGTCAACCACACGTTTCCCAAACTTCGAATCGATGCGGACACAGTGCTGGTGATACCATCTGATAGGTTCTTTCAAGCGACTTCACACCTTGATGGTCGGCCACCGTTAGCACTAGTGAAACCCGTCGTTCTGCGGTGGGTGGATGACCTCTATAAAAGCGATGGCTGTTCTCGCTTCTTCAAACATTTCCTGGATCTCATCCGTTCTGAGATACTGACTGTAGATCCACACGAACGTATTCAAGCGGAAGAATTATCTTGGAAACTTGAAGAAATGTATCACAAATGCCTGTACCAGCCGCACTACTATCGTGGAGATATGGGCCTTGGTAAACCGGCGAAGGAAAATGACACTGCAACATCGGGAACAAGAAAAAAGAAAAAGAAATGGCCTTTCTGCTTCCCACAACGCTGGTATCACCCAAGTAGGTCATAGAGATATTGTGCCCTGAAGAGAGGATGATGAATCCATGGTGCTGTTGTATAAAATAGCCAGTTATAAATGATTATTTATAGTAAATAGGCATACAAGCCTTAATATCGCGTATCGGGGGCTAGACAAAGAACCTAGTTAAATACTACAGCGGTAGTTACAAGGGGTAGAGAAGTCTTGTTAGTGGAGAACCCTTCTATAATAAAATAGGGTTTTATTGGAAACAAGACTTCCATGAATCCGAGGCTCTGATTGGCTAGATTTTCTAACCACCGCTAAAAAATAAACCTTAGCCGTATTCGAACAGCTTTATAGTAGCATAGCACAGAAAGAACAACACGAACGGAAAGAACCACGAAGCATTTACGAAATAAATTACTTTACTACTACACTACGAAGATATTTACAATTGTAGTTGCATTTATAAGCATACGGTCCAATTTATTATATCAATATAGAATTTCAAAAGCAATAGATCTTATTTTAAGAGGTACTTGTGGGGGAGGGGAAGAAGTTTTAGTGGCTTTGCTAGGCCTACAGAAGCTTTCCTGCCCCTTAGGTTTCTCACTACGGAATTTAGCAATTGGTAGAATGCCCGAGTTGGTTCATAAGAGTTATTTATAGTAGTCACCACGGTATCCTAGGTGAGTTACTTCCTAAACCAGTCCTTCAGTGACTTCCAACCTGAACTTTGTGGTTTGGGAACATGTGCAGCGTTCCCTTCCACCCCCATACTATTCCCTCCTCCTGCCTGTGCACAATCTCCACTGGACTCATCCTCCTCCTCTTCTACCGGATATCTTTCGGGATCTTTTCGAAACGTCGCTCTTAGATGCTTTATCTCGTCCAGTTGTTTCTGGTACATGGTTAGAATTCGAGGCAAGCGAGCATTAAATCGGAGCGGATAGGGGTGCTTACCGGAGTAAGGACTGTCGAGGTACGGATACAGAACTGGTCTTCGACCAGCTGTATTCGTTGTTGGAAACTGCCAATAGTTTTATGGGAGCTAGAATAGCATATTATAAAAGATCTTACCTCGATCGAATAGAGGGATTGGAGTTCAACATCAAGATATATCTTGAGCCGTTCTGGGCTAATATAAGCCCGTGGTAATACTACCTTTTCGACTAACTTCGGTGGCGCTAGCGCGGACTGTTGAGACATAGGGGTACACAGGGAACGAACACGCATGTGTGGTAGAGTATAGGAAACTGAAATGTGGTATTGAAGGTCCTCAAGACGAATGGTGGCTCTCTTAACGTGTTCTTCACAAACTATGTTCGAAAATTACGAGGTGCGTGTTGCGAGTTGCGAATTTGCCACATTGTTAGGCAAGGCAGACCCCCTCAATCACATGATTCGTAACATTGGTGGCGGTTCCCGAAAGCGTCTTACTGGGTAGCACACAATTATGCGCGCTAGGACTCGCCGAGACAAATTTCGTTCCGAAGATTCGTATTATTGGTGGCGGTTCCGGATAAGTGTATTGCTCCGGTAGTACATATGCTGTCACACGGCCAAAGGCAGGTGCCTACACCTGCCAGCCTTCCGACCAGACACACAGCCTCAGGGAGCCGCAACCATTGGTCGGCGATTATCACGGGACTCGCAGAGGCTCACAGAGGCTCGGATCACGGACTTGGATCGGAGGCAGCCAAAGGAGGGGTAATGTTAGAGACCAAAGGCACGGATCCCAAGGCTGTGTATGAATACAAGGCGAAGGGCGAGGTTATATCGAAGGATGGATTTGGAAGGCCAAGGACCCTTGAAGGAGAATTATTAGCTGAATATAAACACCGTTACAAGCCCTTGTCACGTAAGCCCTTGTCACATATGCGCACTTGGACTCGCCGAGGCAGATCTCGTTCCGAAATTTCGTTCATCATCGGATCAGTTCGACTGGCTCTCATCCGGTGTTTCACCCTTCGAGGGCAATGGCGTTCTTGGGGCTATTTGAACCCCTTGCCACCGGTTCCTGCAAGCAACCACATAGGATTTTGAGCGTTTTGGGGGACAGCCTACTTTGAAATGGATTTTTCGAGGCCATCGAACCCCTATGCAGTGAGTCCAACCTATAAGCTAGCGGCTGGAGCGCCCGCAGCCCGATGGGGGGAAAGGGGGGAAACCGGGGGCCGGGGGAGTTCACACGAATCCGGCAGGGCTTTACTCCCAATAGTAGGACTATAACAGGAGTTGGATCGCCGCATCAAGTGAAGCAAGCCTAAGATCTTTATCAAGCCCCCACAGTTATTCCTATCAACCCATCAAGACTTGCGTTATAATTATTATTGAGATTGCAATGGAATGGGGCGACACATCTATACTCTACGCACTAGCTGGTGACTTTCTCTGCGGTAGGCGCCCCAAAGAGCCCAGTCAAATCTGGAAAATTGAGAAGTGTTATAAATACACCAATGTACGAGCGTTTGATCTTCTAGTGTCTTGGTTAATTAGGTACTTACATGGGATAGGGTGGAAGTGTCAATGGCTTCATAGGTCCTGATACTGAGTGGAACACGTGGATCACAGTAGGTTTGCGCTGGATTCCTCGTTATTGTGCGATGTACCGTCACGACATAAGGCTAAATGGTTCTCTACGAGGAGTTGGAAAGCAAGCCTAGTGATGGATAGTCTATTTTGTATGGATCATATGCCACTAAATGTTCCGCTTCTAATCTACCTACTTACCGACGGGGTTAGGTTCATTCCCCGTGCTGCTGATTTTTCTGGCCTCAACCCGCCCAAACCATCACAATTCACGAGCATTACAATCCCGAAAAGTGACTGGAATAAGGCTGCACCTCTCCTCTATATTCCAAGCTATTATGCGGACGTGATAGAGAGAAATGTTTCGTCCGTTCTTTCCGTCTATCGCCCTAACACCCCCGAAGGGCCTCTGCGGATGCAAATAGGAATAACGACGCCTGAAGTAGAAGATGGGTTTGCTTTTGCTGCGACACACTTCCAGTCAAGGCGATTTACTTCCGCCATTATGGTCGGATGTACTCATCAACAAGTAGAATATGTGAAGCGACTCGTTTCGTCGTTTAAAGACTCGCATCAGCACCCCCTCCTCATACTCGGTCTTTTTGCAGAGCTGGAACTTCGACGCCTCGAGAAACTAGTGGGCGGACAGAAGTTTGCATCCAAAGAATTAAAGGATAAACTAGATGACACACAACGTGAAGAAGACACCGCTAACCCTAGTTGGAATATGATCGGAGATGTTCTCAAGATGCGTGACGAGTTTCAAGGCGCTGAAATGGAAGTCGATGCAGCCAAGCGTCAGCTTGTGACAGGATGCATACGACAAATCCAAGAACTCCAGGAGGAATATGAGCGAAACTTGGCGGACCCGAAGTTCAGAGACCACGCTAGAGCGGAGAAGGACCTGGAAGTCACTCGACTTTTTTCTGAACGTTTTCACGACATCGTCTCTCGTTTGGAGGGCATTGCCGCTCAATGTCGACTACGGGTTGAAAGTATATCGGTTTGGACAGATTTAGTATGTTCAATTTATCTAACCCCTTGAGATAGAAGAAGCAGGGCATTATAAACGCTAACATTACCTAGATTCAAAGTAATCTAGCGAGGAAAGAAGCAAACACAAGCGCCCAAAATACCAAGATTGCAACCATAATTGCCTTCGCGGCTTTAGTGTATTTACCGATAACTGGAGTGGCTGTAAGAGCCTGCACTTGACTCAAGATGTCAAGCAGCTAAACGCTGACGAAAGTAATAGACAATATTGGCGATGCCGATCTTCGGATGGACGAATGATTGGAAGAACTTGAAATTTCAGTCCGTCGGAGCAAATGACCAACCCAACGGTACTTCACCAGACTCAGGGCCAGCTAACTCCACTGGCACAGGCCTTCCTGTGGTATCTGGCTACATATGGGTATACATAGCTATTTCTGTGCTGGCTGCTATTCCTACCCTCCTCCCTTTCATAATTTTCATATACAAGCCTACGGCCAAAAAAGTCCAGTCTCAGCCTAAAGCCAAAGCTTCAACACAACTTCCAACTGGGCTTGTATAAGTTAGAGCAAGTGGGCGATTTCAATAGCAACCGACCGAGAGAGATCAATCACTTCCGGACATAATAGTATTAAGTAGACCGATAAGGAGACACTTGAGCTATGGGGTAGGTAGGCTAGGGGCAGAACTTTAAAAACCGTGTAGTGCCAAGCTAGTTGACCCTAAAATGGAAAGTTTTGCCGGCGAAGCTCCCATTTTAAATACATTGAAAATCAAAATACAAAGCACTTTAATTTAAATTTTTATACGTATTTACTTAGTTAACTCTATAACCCGTATAAAATAATATGCTGCTAGTTAAGTAAGTACTAACTAATTAGAGGGCTGCAAACATTTTTAAAGTTTAAAGGGGTTCTGAATATGAACTTCTTAAGCTCTGCTTTCCTTCACACTTAATTATTATTGCTAATACATGCGTGCTTAAGAAAGCAAAGCTTTTTAAAAATAGTGATATGCTACAGCTATGCCTACAGCTAACTAAACAACTACCTAAATTACTAAAGACTTCTTCCTAGGCTTTTTATATCCTGGTCTCTTGACATTTTAAAATTCTTAAATACTTAATATCAGCCGTTCCGGTTTTATCGCTTCATGTAACAAGGGCTTATGTAATAAGGGCTTAGAACAGTGTTTTATTCAACTAATAATTCTCTTTAGGTCTAAAGGGTCCATGCCTTCTAAATCCAGACCCTAATGTAACCTCGACCTACGCCTCGTATTTATAAGCAGCCGGAAGGCTAGCGCCTCAGGCATTTATTTATTACCCCTCCTTTGGCTGTCTCAGATCCAGTCCGCGATACGAGGCTTCTATGACTCTTACAAGTCCCGTGATACTCGCCGACCAATAGTTGCGGCTCCTTGAGGCTGCGTGTCTTGCCGGGAGGCTGTATGTTTGGACGGAAGGCTGGCAGGCGTAGGCACCTGGCTTGGTCCGTGTGACACTTTATAATATAATTAACTTATTATAAAAAAAACTAGCTATATTTACCTTTTTTTAACTTTTTTTATTCTTTAAATCCTTTTAGTAAGATATTTTATTTAACGTTACCTTTTCTATTTTTTTTTTTAAATTCGCAGTATAGAAAAGTTATAAAAAGAGGACAGGTTGCTTCTAAATAGTACTTAGTAGTGGCGTGCATCCGACTGCGGATAAGTGACTGTGGCTAAGGTGACAATGTGATAGATCAGGTGGCTGGTTGTGTCTTACTTGCTCACTTCACAAAGGAAATACAAAGGCGGCGGCAAGTCCCAACTAACTACCTTCAGAGCAAGTTGGCATTTGAATAGTCCATCACCATGTCAGACTCTCACCAGAAGCCCAAAAGGCGACGTGTGACGCAAGCTTGTGACTTCTGCCATCAACGCTCCATCAAATGTCAGCAGTCGGCCGCTGATGCGAGCTGTGAGAACTGCAAGGGCTTTTCTCAGCCATGCACCTACGACCGCCGACCGCGGAAGAGGGGCCCCCAGGCGCGGACTGTCGTGCGAACCGATAACGACAATAGTCAATCTAAAGAAAAAAACGTGTCTGGATCACCTTCCGCATGCGAAGCCCAACAGCCATGGATATCCCCTTCAATCATTTCACAAGCTACCATAGTTGACTGTGTTGAGTTATACTTTGAGATTGTCTATCCCATTTTTCCCCTATTCCACCGCCCATCATTCGTGAGACGTGTGTCAAGGGGCGAATATACGTCAAATAAGCCGATGTTCATATCGACGATGGCCATATGTGCATTAGTTGCTGGCCGAGTCCGCGACGGCTCCGTGACCAATCCACGATGGGATCTCACGTCACTGCAAGGCCTGGATGCCGACATTTTCTATGCCGAGACTGAACGCCAGCTATCGTCTGTTGGAGGCCAGATTGATATTCATATCATACGTTCCCATGCTCTTTTGGCCATTGCTGCTGTTCAGAATGGCCGTATCAGGGATTTACACCGACATCTCGGTATATATCACATGTTGGTTGATATGTACGGGCTTCACGACGAATCGAATTGGCCTGTAGGGATTGGTTTGATCGAACGAGAAGAACGTAGACGACTCGTAAGCTGACCGCCAAAACTACACCTTGTGAGAAAGTATTCATGCTGCTGACAATTTCATTTCCAGTTCTGGTCCATCTATACATTGGACATCTTTCAGAGTGTCGTCTGGTGTGGGACAATTCGATCGAGGGAACAACAGGCTAACGTATCCTACCCGGTCGAAGTTGAGGATGAGTTTCTATCTGACACTGGTATCTCACATCTCAGCCCTAGCTTGGCTAACACGAACCCCTCTTTCGGGGAATGCTCAAGAAGTCAGAGCGATTGTTGGTTATTCGGATGGAACTTCATTACCGACTTGTATCGTGTGCTGGAACATGCCTTGACACGATTCCGAGGAAACCAATCCTATACTCGACGACGCGGGTTTCTAACAGACATCTTCCGGGACCAAAACACTGTGACAGCCACCTCGGTAAGTGACGGTGCAGTGCTCATGTACGTCAATTTACCGGAACCCTTTAAACAAACGCCACCAATGACATACGACTCAAGAAAAGACTTGTTTGGATTTCAGGCGGCCAACATCACCGCTAGTCTCCAACTGCTTCGAATCGTCTTGTTCACAGCAGATGGCGCGAGCATCCAGGACCGTTGTCGTGTCGCCAGTGAAGTAATAAGCGCCTTCATCTCTATCCCTATTGGATATTTGGTCGCAATTAGCACTCCGTTACTGCATCATCTAGGTGGGATTGGTACGATACTTGGTGCTGTGCTTGAAGAACCATTGAGAGAGGATGAATATAGTCAAGTCAGAACCGTTATGCTTTCCATGGCACAACTACTGGACAACTTAGAATCAATTCACCATGGAGCGAGAGTGAGCGAAAAGCTACGAATACAAGTATCGCGGATTGATGAGTACATGAATACGCAAAGACAAATTGCGAGTCTGGATCAAGACACTATCGTATCAATTCGTTCACCAATGTCGAATTCAAATCGCCATGGATCAGTGCATAATGAGCAGATCGGCCATGGCATGAATGAGGACTGGTCTTTTACGATTCCCTCGGACTTATTGTTTGACTTGGACTGGAATTTCGACATGGGACTAGAGTCATGACGATTTTATTATTGGCAGCAATTATGCGTTGCGTCATATGCTAAAATGCATTAATTACTGCAAACTCTCAACAACTCTAAAACAACTAGCTGTATTCTTCAAGATCCCCACGCTTCTCCACGGTACTTATATCCCTAGGAGATGAAGTACTGTGTTCGTCGACCTCTGACAAGAGCTTCCTAGCGGCTACTGGTATGCTGCCACCTGCAGCATCAATACGGCGATCGTATTCGCGCATGTTCGGTTTAACGAACAGACTATCGCTTGTAAAGAGGAGATTTATTTCTTCGAGAGACCTCTTAGCCACTTCTGGGTAGAAGAAGTAGATAATGGGTATTGCAACGATGTTTAATGCCCCGAAAAACACGAATGTTGCCCATCCGAGTCGGTTCAGAAGAATGGGTATGACGAATTGTGTTCTGCATGCGAGGAAATGTCAGATTATGTATGGGGATGCATCACAAATATCAATAGAAAGGGCTCTTACACTCCGGAACCAACTGCCCAGCCAAAGATGGTGAAACTGTAGCCTTTAGCTCGGATCTCCTGCGGCCAGATTTCGGTGCCATAAATCCACGAGGGGATGATATTAAACATAGTGAAGAACCTGGTGCCATAGTGTTAGCAGATGTTACATAATCCCCATACAAATCAAAGTAATTACATACCAGATATAAACAAACACAAAAGCAGCCGCTCCCGTCCCCAGCCGCGCTGCTTGATCCACATCCACGGATGAAGCATCCTGAGAAGTCTTGATAAGGGCAGCGACAATAAATAACGCGACGCCCTGCGTAATAAATGAAATAATCAATGACTTGATCCGACCAATTCTATCGATGACCAGTGCAGCCGCCGCGGTGCCGGGAATACCAAAGGTGTTCACAAGTCCGCCAAGCCAAGCCGACTTATACGAGTCGAATCCCGCAAGGGCGAAAAGCGTTGTTGCCCAGCCGACGATAGCTAGGATTCCAGTCCATTGTTGAATGAGCTGCAGCGCAAACCCCATCACCGCACGCCGACCGAGATGAAGGCTTCCCGAGTAGCGGCCGCCCAAGATAATGTTGACGAGGTTGTTCCGCTTGTGGTGTGATGCCTCGACTATAGCGTCCAGTTGCTCAATTTCTGCCAGGATTTTGGGGTCTGTCGCCGATAGGTCCCCACGTACCTTGCAGAGAATGTCGATGGCATCCTGTCGCTTGTTGTTCGCAATGAGCCATCTAGGCGACTCGGGTAGAAGGGGCACGGTGGCGTCGACAATCAACAGTGGGATGACCATCCACGCTAGTGGGAACCTCCACCGAAACGAGCTCTGATACTCGCGGACGCCAAAGTTGATCCAGTAGGCGATTACAATGCCAAGATAATTCGCGACGAAGACGAGCGAGAAGCTGGAGCCACGATCGTGGGCTTGTGATAACTCGCTAACCCATGGCGGGATAATGGCGTTGATGAAACCGATGCCTAGTCCCGCGATGACGCGCGCGACTATGAACATGTTCGAGTTTTGACTCGCAGCCATGAGCGCCGCGCCGACAATGCCGAACAGAGTCCCGATCAAAACACCACGTTTCCGCCCGATCCTGTCGCCGGCCCAGCCTGAACGAAATTAGTATAGCTCTTGATGCTGAACACTCCAAAGAAGCCTACCTCCTATGAAACAGCCCCAGATGCCGCCGAAATAATATGCCGCGGCCAGACCACCTTGTTTTGTAGTGTCGGTCACGACACCATCATGCCCGATCTTGGCCATCTCGATGAAGCCGGGCGTCGAACTGACAGTGCCGAAGACGCCTTGATTGAAGCCTGTGGATACCCAATGCTTAGTAGAGACGATCATTTGGACGGCGAGTTTATAACTCGTACCTTCGAAGACTAGGCCAGTGGCCGCAACGACGTTCATCAAAAACAACAAGACTTTGCCAGGCACATGGCGCCATGGCTGAAACTTTTGAAAGCCGGCCATTTTGTCGTTGGTTCTTTGTTGGGGGAATTTGAATGGGCTCAGGTGAGATCCTCAACGAGAAAAGTACCCCAAGCTCGCGGTGTCGGCGAGCTTACTAGAGAATCCACACAACCTTCACGGGCGCGTGAGACTTCTTATATTTTTCGAGCAAATACACGTGAGGTCTCAATATCAAAGGTACATGATTCAACCGAACTGACAAAATCTCGGCTGAACGCTTAAACGCTTGATTATCATGCCGTTTAAGCGCTTTGCCGCGCGAGAATGCTTTGAGCTACCACCAATTGAATGATTTTCCACATTCCAACAAAGCCGATCGCTCGCAAATAGTCAACGCAGAGTACATGAGAAAAGTTTTCGTGGTCACGGGCTGGGACTTTGGCCGTCATCTCCAAATGCGACCCTGACCCATTAGGATGACTACATATATCATTACACGTGCTCTCCTATAAACTAGGAAAGCAACCACTCCGTATCACAACATTCTGCGACCACAATTAAAGGCGGCATACATGCAGCATATTCGCATAATGGGTTCGGCTTCGAACACGTCAAAGTCTCAGCCCCTGGACATCACAGTCCTGGGCATGAACTCGGGCACGTCGATGGATGGGATTGACTGCGCCTTGTGCCGCTTCAGACAAGCTTCGCCAGATGCGCCTATGCATTTCGAGCTGCTCAAATACGACGAGGTACCACTTGAACAGACGATCAAGAAAAGAGTCATGAACATGATTCTTTACAACAAGACCACACCTGAGGAAATATCAGAAGTCAACGTTATCCTGGGTGAGGTCTTCGCAGACGCCGCCAAGGCATTCTGCGCCAAGAATAATGTGGCGATTGACTCCATAGACGCTATAGGGTCTCATGGACAAACCATCTGGCTGGTCAGCATACCGGAAAAAGGCCAAGTGAAGTCAGTTCTCACAATGGCAGAGGGGAGTTTCATAGCCTCCCGGACAGGCATCACGACCGTGACGGACTTCAGGATATCAGACCAAGCAGCAGGGCGGCAAGGCGCGCCTCTGATCGCCTTCTTCGACTCCCTGGTCTTGCACCACCCCACCAAGTTCCGCGCGTGCCAGAACATCGGCGGCATCGGCAACGTATGCTTCATCCCGCCAGATATCGACGGGGCGCTGAACCCGGCGTTTTTCGACTTCGACACGGGGCCTGGGAACGTCTTCATCGACGCCGCGGCGCGGTACTTCACGAACGGCGAGCAGGAATATGACAAGGACGGCGCTATAGGGCGCGCAGGAAGGGTCGATCAAGAGATAGTCGACGAGTTCCTGCACACGTTTCCGTATTTCGCTCTTGACCCGCCGAAGACGACGGGCCGGGAGGTGTTCCGCGACACGGTCGCGCACGATCTGATCAAGAAGGGTCTCGGAAAGGGATTATCACCAAACGACGTCGTCGCGACCATCACGCGCATCACCGCGCAAGCCATCGTCGAGCATTACCATCGCTACATGCCGACCGAGTACGGCCCGCTGGCCGAGATTTACATGTGCGGCGGCGGGGCCAAGAACCCCAACATCGTGGCGTACATGCAGGCCGCTTTCCCGGAAACGCGCATCGTCATGCTGGACGAGGCGGGGATCCCGGCCGACGCAAAGGAGGCCATCACGTTTGCGGTCAGTAATTTCCTGGCCCACTCCCTCCCCCCCCTTTAAGGTACCAGATGTCCTTCTTTAGGGCAATAGTGTGTCTTGAAGCTTCCAACACCCTCACAAATAACGCACCGGATGACAATAACTGACTCTGAGTGTTATAGTGGCAAGGCATGGAGGCGATCGTAGGCCGCAGCATCCCCGTGCCTGATCGCGTGGAAACCAGAGCCGAGTACGTCCTGGGCAAGATCAGCCCCGGCAGGAATTACCGCCGGGTCATGAGGAAAGGGATCGAGTTTGGTGGTCATGCGGAGCGACTCCCGCCTGTGAAAGAATTAGTCAATTACGTGGACGGGAAGGTGTTTCATAATGGAACGTGATAGATGCTCGCTTTCAAGTAGTTCATCTTGACATGATTGGTTCAACGTGCTTCGGGTCTGCGGCTACCGCGACTTTATCTCCACCATCCACCTGGGTTTTCATACTACTAATAGCGTTATTAAGGGCCGGTTGATGTTGATCTTGCCTGGTTCCCCGTGGGTAAATAATACGCACTTTTTCATTTCTTTAGGTCATCTTCATTATGACTTTGCCGTCTACCTGAGTGCCAGCCAAACCTGACATCTGCGCTTTAGTCTACTTGGACCGTGTAAGTGTGGGTAACTATCATGTAGACTGTCTCGGGAGGCAAAGAGTCAATGCCAATCTTGGCTAGGAGGCCGTGGCCTGGCGTTTCCAGTCCCAGAATGTACTTAATTATAATGTAGACTGAGACTGACAGCCAACGTAGACTGTCACGAAATTCGGGAATTTCATGTCATCAGTTAACTCGACTCTCTCGGGAAGTCCATTTTTCATATATTCAAGATAGTTTCATTGTAGTAGTGGGTTTACGGAAACCTCAATTCTTTCATTCCCCCATACTATTTTCTATGGAAGTTACAAATGAGCTTTGATCCCACGATTTTGTTCCGCTAGTGATGAAAGTACACATCACACCTTCATCAAGCATCTCGCGAAGGTTCTTGTCATCACGACTAGATTATCATAAGGAGAGGAGGGAAAGAAGAACAACAGACATGCATGAAGAAATGTCGGACTCAACCCCGCCCCCGATCCCCATCAGTGTCGTCTTTCCCAGCGCCATCAGTCTCAGTGAGATATCAGCACGGCACTGGCTTGCCTAAGGTGCCATGGTATTGCCCGCAAGAGACTGTATGCCAAAATATTAATTTTGATAGCACAACCCTTCTACCATTATAACTTCCCAAACCACACCATACAATACCAGTGTCTCCGTGGTAGATCCGTGATAGATCGGTGGCTGACGAGTCCACATACAAGCTGAGGGTAGGCCCCCCAGCTTACCTTTATCTATACACGAGGTACCTACGGTAAATAGGTCGGTACATCGCCACTCAGCAGTTTTATATCCAGATTCAGAGTTGCTTTCAGCGCCAGGCGGCTACGCCGCGAAAACTACAATTCTGCTCTTTTTTTTTTAAAAAAAAAAAAAAAAAATTAATGTCCAAAAGGCATGCGCTCTGCGCCGCCTCCCACTCCAGAAAGAAAGCAAATATGTTGTTGTCTTGGTGCCCTATTCTTTTAGGTGCCGTAAAGGCTTTAGCCGCATACCTTTTAGCACGTGATTAGGTATTTTAAGTGGAGTTACCCTTAGGTAAGCTAATGGGGGTCTACAATGAAGCTTTTTTGCACCAACTAATACAGTGAGGGTGTTATAACCAGGGTTGGAAATTAAGTAAGTATAAGTAAGTATTGCTTATACTTATACTTACTTAAGTATTTTTTTTTAATACTTACTTATACTTAAAAAAATAAAAAAAATACTTACTTATACTTACTTAATACAAGTATACTTAAGTATACTTAAGAGTTACAGTTAGGTGCCTAGTAGGACTGGTGCAGACCCCACATTAGTCATCTATCCGTACGACCCACATCACGTGACTGCCAGTCACCTGACCACTGGTCACCTGACCTGGTCCCACCCCACACACACACTTAGCTATTATTATTGTTGCCGCGCCCTGCACAGCCTTATAGATTCCTTTCCTTCTTCATACTTAGATTTTTCGCACAATATAGCACATATTGCAGCAGCCTTGCCTTCTGTTAGTGTGTCAGGTGTAACATTAAGTATACTTAATAAGGTTAAGCTTAACTTTTTTAAGCTATAAAATCCACTATTTCTAGGGGGGTCCAAGGGGGGGGGTGGAACGCCCCACTATTGAACACCCTTGTATGCCAAGCCTTAGTGCCCATATATACTGCCTAACCCCTTGTATACCTGCTTAACCCCTTGTTTATTAATAAGGTTTAAGTATTTTAAGTATTTTAAGTATTACTTATACTTACTTACTTATATTTAAAAAATTTAAGTATAAGTAAATATAAGTATAAGTATTTTTTTTTAATACTTATATTTATTTATAACGTTATAAGTAAGTATTTACTTATTTATACTTAATACTTAATACTTATTTTTCCAACCCTGGCTATAACCACGGTGCAGGTCGGATTTTCAAATCTGAAGAACTGCTATCTAGATCTGAACCTAAACCTTTTCGGGCCAAAACCCTATCTACGTAGCCTGCCTACATATGCCACAAAAAACGCTACGCATACCACGCTCTACACACCACGCTCTACATACCACGCTCTACATATTACCTACGCTTTATACATTACGCTCTACCTACTACCCTCTACACATATACGCTTTACACATACCGCGCTCTACGCAATACTACATACCTCGAGGGGCTCCGCCCGGGAGGGTTGGACCTCTGGGAACTCGGCCGCCGTCCCTCACGGTCCGGCCCTCGCCCCAGCCGGCCCTTTTGCAATTTTTATTATAGTATATCTAGGTAGGCTTAAAGTGGCCTATTCTATTCGCTTTAATTCTAACCTAATTTGTAAAGAATTATAGGCAGCCAAGAAATATATATGGGCATTTACCGGAAAGGGTTTAGGTTCAGATCTAGATAGCAGTTCTTCAGATTTGAAAATCCGATCTGGATTCAAATCACCACGGTGGGGCATATGAGTGAGGTGGAGTTCGATTCCCACCAGCTCTTTGGCTCATCTAATACTTGGCGGCCAACACTGCTGCGCTGCCGGCTGGGTTGACGGTTTGACCTGCAACATAATGCGGCGACTCATCAGACCTTCCACGAGGCGTTTTCCTTGTAAGTATATCTTGTCAAGCGTCTATGAACATCTCCCTTGCCTTTTGATATCTCCTATTCTAGAGCTGCACATATTTTCTTGTTCTCACTTTTTCTCCATTATACCCTCAATCATTGCATAGTGGTGTATAACGAGTCCGTGTTTTCAATGGAACTTTCTATTGAGGCCATCATTGCTATTATAGCGTTGTTCGTTGCACTTCCGCCTGTGGTGGTAGCCTTCGTGCAAATATTCCGTCGATATAGATCCCAACATATAACTGATGAGGAATCCAGAGGTTTGTTTAGCTCTTTACTACTGCCATAAATGACAACTCCTCTTATTGAGGGATAGAAGGGACAGCCCACTGTGGGGTACTTGAGGCTAACATACCGTCGTAAAAGTAGTTGAGCTAGAACTCGAGCCCGCAGGTACCTATCGAACGTATACACCATACTCGCAACCAACACCGCGCAACCCGCCTTGGCATACAACTTCAATACACATGATTATCGAACACCGGAACCAGAGAGATCTTTTCGAAGCCGCACAAGACCGGCAGCATGAAGGCCCTATCAACTTGCCTCTATTAGCAGAACGTGCATAGAGCTGGTTACGTGCATCAATTGATTTGGGTGGTGAAATGTTAAGAATGGTGGTTGTTGCGCAACACGCAAAGGGTTCCCATGAGAAACGAAAAAACAGGCAAGGGGTTAGGAATAAACAATCATAGCCTTCTTGTTCAGGTTAGCATATGCATAGGACCTAAACTCAAACACTGTGCCGTTAGTTAGTTGAGTACAATAATTACTTAAGCCCAGTTCCTTTGCTCCAGGGATTCCCTAGTTGGTCTAGAGGTGGCATACGATTGGACAAGATCTTTCCTGGGAGTGCTTGGCACCTGGCACTTGAGTGCTGCAGAGGGAATCGCCCCATGTACGGCCTCTGCATGCCCCGAACTAGCGACGTGCATGTTGCTAGGACTGCTCTGTACATCGATCTCGGGACACACCCTTGCAGTTGCGGTCTGCCGTCAACATCGTGGGAAGCACCGAGATGGTCTGCAGCCTTGAACCCGCTCTTGGTTATTAACAAGCTCTTCCCAAGTCCTGCGCTCACGTAAGGAACCGTGTCTCACCTCACCCTACGGTTCCTACTCCGTGAACCGATCTCTCGAAGGTTGTTTCTCATTTAGGTAACGTAGAACATGTCTGCTTCCGATTGGACATAATACAAAATAAATTGAATGCACAGTGCTCACTACCTACCTACTGTAGTGTAGTGTCCTTTAACGGTTCCTATTCTGCTAAGTTTCTGGGTTTAACCATTAGGCAAGTAATTTATGTGCCTCGATCAGCTAAAAAGAACGTTTGAGGAAATACACTATTTTCCCAATAAGAAGGAATAGTTACACACATACATGTGGCCAGAGATAAATAAGGGCAGAGCGATTAATTATGCGTCACATAAATATATCTACGTCATTATCAATATATAGGTAATATTACTATTGTCATATAGGTTGGCCTCCTAAGTATTAATAGACAGACCTTTTTGTAGCCAATAGCCCGATAGTAGGGCTTAATAATGTGAAAGCTTAACTCCCTAACCTCCCTTAAGATCTCCTAGTTCTCCCCCATAGGTTAGCTGTGATCTAATCACATGACTACTACATAGAACAAAACATCGATATTCTACAAAGGCTCATGAAGTTTCATAACGGCACAGGTGGTGACTTAGCCCCAGGTTATCTTATATGATCTACTTTCTATGACAAGGGCTTATGTAATAAGAGCTTCGAACAATGTTTTATTTAGCTTAGCCTTCGATATACCCTCGCCCTTCGCTTCTTATTTATAAATTGCTTCAGGGTCCGCGCTTTTGGCCTTCGGCCTTTACCCCTCTTTTGGCTGCCTCCGATCCAAGTCCGTAATACGAGCCTTTGTAAATCTTTGCGAGTTTTGTGATAATAGTCGACTAATGGTCGCGGCTTTTTGAGGTTGTATGTCTCGCCGGGAAGCTGTATATCTAGCCGGAAGGCTGGCAGGCGTAGGAACCTGGCCTTGGCCGCGTGACATTTCCCAAGCCAATCCTTGATAATGGCCCTGCGACTTCTCTTCTTTAGGTCCCCTGGTACTTCATTCTCCTTCGTCTCTGTAGAATTCGTTTTTCCCGCCTCGGCGTGAGATCCGCTTGGCTCATACCTTAATCTATATAACGAATATTTCTCGGGGTATTTTCGAAATGTTGCTCTAAGATGCGTTATCTCATCCAATTGCCTCTATTAAGCAGTATTAAAAACCTGAGGCAAAGGAGTATTCTAAATCATATCTAATAGGGGTGTTTACCGGAGTGAGCGCTTTTGACGTATGAATGTAGTATGCATCCTCGACCGGCTATACTAGTATTTAGAGATTTCTTTTATCGAAATTAGAATATTATGCTATTGGAAATCTTACCTCCACCGAATACAGAGATCCTAGTTCAACATCAAGATATACCTTGAGCCGTTCGGGGGCAATGTAAGACTGGGGTGATAGCACTTTATGGTTCAATTTATGTGGTGCTAGCACAGACGTTTGGGGCATCAGGGCCTGTAGAGTACGAACACGCGTCTAGTAGAATAAGAGAAAGCAAAACACGGTAAATAATGGCTCTGTCTAAGTGGTTCGCAACCAATGTGACAAGGGCTTATGTAGGGCTTGGAACAGTGTTCATATTCAGCTAAGAATTCTCTTTAGTTGTAAAAGGTCCTTGGCCTTTCTCATCCATCCTTTGATATACCGTAGCCCTTTTCCCTTTATTTATAGACAGCCTTTGGGTCCGTGCCTCTAGCCTACCCCTCCCCGGCTCCCTCCGATCAGGGACCCTTACGAGTCCCGTGATAGTCGCCGACCAATGGCCATAGCTTCCGGATTTGTATGCCAGGATTTGTATGCCTTGTATGCTTTACATGCCTTGCCGGAAGGCTGGCAGGTGTTGAAATCAGGGGGCTGGTAAAGCCGGTGGCTGGGTACTTCGCCCCACACACATCTGTCCATATAAATGGAGGTACTACTCCAAAGCACTGTACTTAGAACTGTTCCTTATGCTTAACGAATATATGATACATCCACCACAACTGTCTCATAACCTATAATTCAACAGCAGGCATAGACACCTGACCTTGGCCGTGTGACACCAACCTCCCTTTAGATATCCTAGTTCCTCCCCACAGGTTAGCTGTGACCCAATCGCCTAACAACTGTGATAAGGGCTTAAGATCAAAAGATATTCAATATTGCATAATAATTTTCAATGCAGCCAAGGGAGCCATAGAGATTATGTCTAAATAGCCTTGCCCAAATCGCCGACTGCGCCGATTCTCATCAGCAGGCTGTCTCAAAAGGTCGGGTAGAATTAAATCGAATCGCCAGATTGAATCTAACTTAAACCGAACTAATATGATTAGCAACTCGCCCCGCATATGATTATATACATAAAACCGGGTGTCCCAAACTCCCGGGTACACATACATGTGACGGGACACGATCAAGCTTTATCATGCCCTTCCCTACGCTATAATCACTTCAGAATATAGAACACCGTTGGCACCAAGGAGTAGCTAATAGTAAATAGGACTAGTATGAGGCCTCAAAATACGAAATCTGGTTGCCAAATGCCTAATTATACCACTATTGATCATTCCTTAATCACGAACATAATAATTATCGATAGCACCAGCCCCTAGAACATGTAACTGCAAACTAATCATCCAACACAGACCACACGATAACAAAGAACCACTAGGTATTATACTAAGACTACCCGTTTGGGGAGGATAGACCTGGGAGGCCAGAAATTTTCTTGCCTCCCCAAACCCCACAAGCCACTCCCTCAAAACGTACTTCCTAGCTACTGAGGTACTTGAGTCGCAGTCTCTAGCCGGGGCTCTGGCTATGTCTGTAGCTGCGGCTAGGCAAGTGGCTTCAAGCCCTCTTATCAAAAGCGGAACGCGACCAATTAACATCGTCCACATCGACTAGGTATATGATTAGCCTATTTCGTTCTAGCTAGATTTTGTCTTCCCCTATTTTACCCCTATCTACTACATATTAGCTAAATAACAGCAGCCTGTTTCTATCTCGTTACTATTACTCCGTACTTAACTAGGTATCCACGTAAATGCAGAAATCTCCTAGCCATATTGTATTATCTCTTCAATTAAATATTTTCAAATCCGTCACTTCTGAGTTCTATCGCATATCTGTGCCAATTGCATCTCCCAAGTTGAGTGTACTTCGTCGGCTTCTGACAGCCGACCCATACTCCGTAGGCAAGATTCCAAAAGCACCATCTTGCGCGTAGTTGTGCAGTGTGCGGATCCGTACGCCTCCACGGAAGCCTCGGCTGCTTTCTGTATCATGTCGAGGGCCAGGTCGTGGTTGTTCTGGGCTACTGCGATATTGTGTAAGATATCATAGCAGCCGGCTGTGACGTGAGCGTCGACTGTTGGTTCGCTCAACATTTCCATAATCAAGTTCGTGGCTTCTCCGTAGCGCTTTCCGTGGAAATACAGCCAGGCTATGCGGCATTGCATCGTCGTAGTATCTTCGATGAGATCGGATTGGGTTTCTGTTTGCCCCTGAGGTTTCTCCCGAGGTTGCCCCTGAAGACGATGCTGGAGGCGATGCTGGAGATGTTGAAACTCGCTCAGTGTGGTGCTTTTATCCAGAATCTTGCCGCGGAACATATCGTAGTAAATCTCTCCATACGACTCCATCATGGGATGGGGCATGATATGGACTATGCCACCCAGAAAATGTTGAAGCGTTATACTGATGCAGTAGCCTAAGTGGTCTACACCCGCCTCCTTGAATTTTTGAAATAGCACACTCAGTGGATGGGTTAATCCAAGGACAATCTGAGACATCTTACATACAAACTCGAGGACGGCGTGTGCAAGGCCAGGCCAGTGATACAAGACCTTGAGAATAGCTGCAATAGTAATCGCCACCAGCGATAGGTCTTGAGAACAAAGCAGAGATTTGTACTGGTGACAGCACACGTCAATCAGCAACACAGCCTGCTGAAAATGACCCGATGTTAAGAGGGTCTTGGCGGTTGTTACACAATTAAGCCACTCAGCGCCTGGGGCAAGTGTTACGAGCCTTTTGTCCGAGATGGAAGACCCCAAACTCGGAAATCCGATGCTGTTGATGTACTCCTCCATATAACGAAAAGTGCCTTCGGCGAATTTGTAGCAGCCGGGGGGTTCCATACGCCGTATTGCTGGTTGTGCCCGCAAGTGTCGGGGAGCATGGATGGAACCATGGTTCGTGATGTGTGCGACACCCATCATTGGAGCAACGGGTCGCTTGAGCCTTCGGTCTGTTTCTAAGGACCCACTCGCACTCGTGACAAGTCGCCTTGTGCAAACTGCCGGGCGAGCATCTTCAACGCATGCTGGTTTCGATTTCGTGTTCTTCGTCAAGCCCCATTTGGTGAAGCGCGTCTTGTACATCCTGCGACTGAAAGTTGTGTAAGAGTATAGACCTTATCAGAATATCAGGACTCATCAACTTACGTGGCATGGAACCCATGCTCTTCTGCCATGGTTTGTATAACGTCCTTCATCTTCTTCCTCTTATTCACATATAAGTCGGTGATGATTGTCCGGTGTTTAACCCAGTCCTGCGTCTGAGCCCAGGGAGTTGAGGTTCGATTTGGAGCCATCTTAATTCGAGTCATGATTGTGTGGGACGACCATGGGCGGGATGGCCAACACCCAACTTCAGAGTTTCTTATTGATTTATAGGAAGTGTCTTAAGCGTGAGGAATTATCGGCTGACAAAGGATGATAGCCCACCTTGGTCGGGCCTACCTTGAAACCTATTACTAGGCTTATAGAGGCTGTACAGACACCGCAGTTGAACTTGGCGATTGGAAATAGCCAGATCGTCCTCTGGCACGGCACATAGGGTTACATGATGTGAGGTTCGCCACAGAGTGGGTAGGAGTATGATGGTAGTGTAGTAGTACAGCGTATGATTTAGTATTTGTGTTTGGGGGTGTTTTGATTCTTGTGCAACTCCAAGTGAATAATTGGGGGGCCGCAGCCCTGCAAATATAAATAGCGGCCACAATGAGATAAGCGTTCGTATGGTCAGCAGATGCGGGTTATCTCCCGATGCTATAGAGAGCAAGTAATACCCCCCTCTAGCATCATCTATGAGGAGTATTCTTCGCACCCTCAGTACCTACTTGCCGGTTGGGGAAGAAAGCCATCTTCAAGGCCCATATAGTCGCTGAAGCCATACTTCACTTTGTACATGTTTTGAACTCTATCTTATACCCTACATTTCCCGACTTTCGGAACACGTCCTCTAGGATTTCCAGGGTTAGTGCTATGCAAGCAGCAGGGTTTAACAGGGGGTTTACTGGGGGGTCAACCAAACTTTGTCTAATCCGTACTCACGAAATGACACGAAACAGAACTGCAGCAATATGCCGGTGGGCTATGACCAAAAGTAGCATGTTATAAATTCCGATGGGCGCTGCGGTCGCTTATATATATGTATGCTTATGGTAGGAGCTGTAACACAAGCTTGCCGGTGAACCTGAACCTGCACATGTGTTAAGCGAGAAGTCTGCCACCTAAGGCACTTCCATCCATGATGTAGTGTAGTATAGGGTTGAAATTGGAGTGTTCGCTGCAACATTCCAGCCAATTGCAAGAAACCTTGGAACTGCCCAGGTGATTACCTACTGTAGGTAGTTAATACATAACCCCCGTTATACCGATGTCTATCAGTGATATTCATATAAACAAATATATCGTATTAGCGAGGTAGGTAGGGCGGGGAGCTGCGGGAAGTTCCCGCCATCGGTCGCCAACGGGATTTCTTATCGTTGCGATTAGATCCAAAAAGTTGCGACCCAAACCATCATCATACTTGTAACACTCACAGCGCACTCTTCCTAGCCGACATATACGCTGCAATACCGCGCATTTCTCGAGTAGCAACAACCTTGTGCTAGATTTGTTCACCACCATGGGCTGGTTCTGGGCCGACACTCCCAAGACGACAAACCAGTCACCAGCACCCTCCCACCACCGCTACACCCTCTCCCGCAATGGCGCGCCATCACCACCCGTAAGATACCACCCGCCGCACCCGCCGCCCACGGACCAATGTACTAATGTTCGCACAGCCAGAATGCCCCATGCACCAGAAGAGCGCCGCCGCCATGACACCTCTCTCGGCATGTCCCGTAAAGCACGACGCACCCCCATCAGCCTGTCCAGTCCCGCACACATCGCGAACCCAAGCAGAGCCGCAATCCACCCTCTCCAAGCTGAACCCGCTCAACTACATGTTCAACACCATCTCGCAGGACCGCGCGCCAGAGCAGACCCACGCGCTCCCGCTCGAGCGCGAGCCGTCGACGATCCCGCGGGGCGACGGCACGGGGAACTGGGAGTACCCGTCGCCGCAGCAGATGTACAACGCGCTGCTGCGCAAGGGGTACACGGACACGGACGTGACGGCCGTCGAGAGCATGGTGGGGGTGCACAACTTCCTGAACGAGGGGGCCTGGGCCGAGATCATGGCGCACGAGCGCCGGTTCGCCGCCGGGCTGTACAAGGGATGGCAGAAATGCAGTCGCGGCGAGGACAACTTTGAGTCAACAGTACAAAAATACGGCTACGAGAGGGAGGTCGAGCAGCTTGCGCCCAGCCTCGTTCGCTTCCAGGGCAGGCCGAGGGAGATGACGCCCAAGGCCGCTATGATTCAGGTCATGGGGTGGATATATCCCGCCATGTTCGCGTACGTTATCCTCCATTTTCCTTTGATTTTCCCTTGCTATGATGCAAATGCTAATGCTATGTGAACACAGTACCCCGCCGCCTTTCGATCGCCACGACTGGTACGTCTCTCGCGAGGCCGACGGACAGAGGACCGAGATCCGCTACGTCATCGACTACTACAACGGCGAGCCCGAGCCGACCGGCGAACCCGTCTTCTACCTCGACGTGCGCCCCGCGCTCACACCTACGACGGCCGCCGAGCGCGCCCTGCGCTGGGGCTGCGACGTGTGGTGGCGCGCGTCCGGAGGCGACGTCCGCGAGGCAGAGAGGCAGCAGACGAAGAAGTAAATGTGTAAAAGGCGGCAGCATCATAACGAATGGAATTAAGCGTCTCGGAGTTTTTGTTTGGGGATATGTAACTGTAACAACACACCACATGGGAAGACGACACGAGGGCCAGGATGGTTGGATACTCAATTCCTTAACATATGCATCACCACGACCCTATTACACCAAATACCCCACCGCCTTGTATATGCAATTCTGTACAGTACCGCCGTGTATCCCATGCCATGGACACTCATCTCCTCCTCCTCTCAGCATGATGAGTTGAAGATTAAGCAATTCCACAGCGTTGAGCCAAGGGCTTCCAGCCCAGGTAGCCGAAAGAACCCTGCATTTCATTTTATACCTACATTAAGCAGCCAGGTCACTACACTAGTTAGGTATTACTGTACAGCCAGCAGCGTGTTAACCCGGGTAAAAGGATGCGCCACTCTCCAATCTTCGAGCCGCACCAAGAAATCAGCAATTCTCGGGATTTTCCCACTTTAAAAACAATCATCTAAATCTCCTTACCTACTATGTATACTATGTAAGTATGCATATGATAAATTGCCTCCTGGCATGGCAAAGCAGTCTGGTCCAAGCGTGATATTACCATTGCCGGGTTTTCAATGCGCGCCAGCCAACAAACCCGGGCAAGGTGCCAACCCGGCAGTCATTAGTTGCCGTATCGGGTAACTGGGTGCGTCTAACCTACAACGTGTTCATAACTCTAAGGGCACTGGTCAGCTGCTTTAAATTAGTACCGTGATCGAATCCAGCTCGATCCCTCTATTATGTTCATGCGAAAAAAACGTCTGTTACTCGACATGACGAGTTATTGTGAATAAAGAGCGTGTTTGTTATATTGTTATTCTGAGTGCGTCGGGTCCGACGCCTATTAGCTACGCTTAGATCCTCTCTCTATATACCATCTATCACCCAGCGACTTATACCCCACGTAAAACATCCGTCGATACGCCTTACCTATCTTTCGTTGCTGAACTCGCGGGTGCCATTCGCGCCCAGATTGTCGATTGATAGAACGAGCAATTACTTACAAATACTGGGATTGCGAGTTTACCTCTAACCTAGGAATCCTGTCCGGGGCCGAAAAGGGGTTTCGCATTTTGCATTGTCGGAGACCGCGCCGTGTTATACGTCGATGCATTTTCGGTGAAAGCAGGGGGAGGGACAGATAGAAAGGTAAGATGACCCAACAAAGAGGCCATAATTCGCCATCACTCGCCCTCTTCGCCTGACCTACCTTTCATTCCCAATTAGTTGCGCTATTCCGCAACTTCATAGCGCTAACTCTTCGCAGTGCACAGCACAGGACCCGAGTATCTCCCATCGCTCGCTATAATCCGAGTTGGGATATCCACCCATCCAGTCGGCCCGCTATCGGCGCAGACATCAACATTCCGAAACAGGATGCGCTTTGACACCGAGGATTTGCTTGGCGACTACCAGGTCACCTTTATCGACGGGCTGTGGATCGCCCTCGTGGCCGTCGAGGCAGGCATCATTCTCTGCGTCCTGGTGTATCGTATCGTGCAGGCCCAAAATCGGAAGGCGAGGGAGGGCATCTTTTTCTCGACGCTCCCGTCATAGATGTAGATGGATGATGGAATAAGTGGTCCGAAAAGAAACAACAAGAAACGAAAAAGGGGGCCCCGAAACTCTGATTCCGGACTCGCTGGTTCGGTGATGTCTTGGTTCAATTGGGTCTGTCTGGAGTGCCTAGATGTCTTTGTTTGCGCACACAACCATCGCTGACCGCCTGGCTTTGTTGTGTTTCACTACGCTGCACTCTGACTCAGACACTTCAATGACCAGATGAGGCGTTTGGTCCCTCGGCGCTATCGGGGTCATCGTCAATCCTCATTCAACTTCCTCCGTTCGCCGCAAACATCCCTACCTTATCGCCAGCTCTCCGTTGATCTGGGGTGGTGAAGACCGGCTTTGTTATAAGTAGAAATGGGGAACTATGCTTCGCACGAGGACCGATCCCGGATTTAAGAATCGGCCAACTATCGGAAACTAGCCGCTTTCGTCTCCGGGTCCTAGACTCGGAACGGAGTTAGCTAGCCGGTAACTATCCAATCGACGCTGTCCGGGGTTCACTTCACGATTTGAACACTCCCTGGACAGGTAGTCCCTGTCTAGGACTGGTATTTCATCCTGGGGTCATCAGGCTGAGTCCTACTCCAGGCGGCCAACTTTGGAGTACAGCCTACATATGTGATGCAACGCTTATGTACACACAGTCTGACATGAGTGGCTTGAGGAAAGTCTTAACCAGGTTTGTGATGGTCTTTTGCGTGCTGTATGCAGATACGTGCGCATGGAAGGGAGGGGGGCTTTTGAATCAGAGAGGCCCTATGCTCGTCGCGTCAAAAGCAACTATGTCCAGGCCTGGCCTCGGGCCACACTGCCTTGCATGTGCTACTTTACATAGCTGACACGCACCGTACAACGGCTTAATAATCTCAAAGTCTAGACAAGCTTATCGAATTCGGATCTGCCTAGTGGCCTATCCGTAAATGCCGGTAAATTTTTATCGAGCGGTAAGAGGAACTCACCGGCAAGGACATGCATCGGCCCATCCGCGTTGCAATGCGTCGTGCGTTGGAGATGTCAAGAAGGGAGAATGAGCTCCATCGCGAATTGAGGTGTTCTGATAGGTCACTCTGTCCGCCGCGGCTCCGGCCCCTCACGGCTCGTCTACGCGTGGCTAAACTCCGAGCAAACGTCATTAGTGATGATGAACAATCCTAGTGTGCACAGAGCAGGGGTTCAGCACATTGAATCACAGCACAGCGCAGCATAGCGCCACAAGTGTAAATGGCAGCCCGGCAGTATATAAACCGCCGTCAGCAACGCAAGCATAGGGCTGGATAGGAACGACAAGCCTCTCGCTCGAGTCCTGAGGTCTCCCACTTTCACCTCATCGTCAATATGCGCTCTACAATTCTCGCCGCTCTTATCGGGTACACAGGCGCCGCCCTCTCCTCGTCTGTGCTGCTCTCAGGCGGCACTATCATCGCGTTTGACGAAGCCAGCAACTCCCTGAATGTAATCCGCGATGGCTCGCTGCTGGTAACCGATGACCGCATCGTCGGCCTCTACAACGAGGCCAATCCAAAGGGGGTACCGGCAGACACAGAGATCGTCGACTGCACCAACAAGATCATCACGCCGGGGTTTATTGACACGCATCGGCATGGATGGCAGACGGCGCTCAAGACACTAGGCTCAAATACAACGCTGGCGGACTACTTCTTTACTTTCTCCAGCCCGGCTGCCGGTCCACTTTACAATGCCGAGGATGTATATGCCAGTCAACTTGCCGGGCTGCTCGAGGCAGTCAATGCTGGTGTGACGACAACTCTGGACCATGCCCATCTCATGTGGTCGACGGATCGGGCCGAGTCGGGGCTCGAAGCCAGCATTGAAAGTGGCACCCGCGTCGTTTGGGCCACCGCGATTGACTCCTCGAGCCATGGTTACTCAGTATCGGACCAGATCAAAGATTGGAAGAGGTGGAACAAGCGCTCTTTCCCTGATGATCTCGTCACGCTTGGCCTTGCGTATGACGGTTGGGATATCGGTGCGCCGGAAGACACACAGGCTGTAGTTAAGTTGGTCAAGTAAGTTGGTGGATTGCATGCTGCTCGCGTTTGTCAATTTGTCTGACCGAACATTGCAGGGATGCGAAGCCTGCAGTCTTGACGATCCATTGGCTTGGTGGTGTTTGGCCAAGTAAGCCTTCCATTATGTCCCTCAAAATCATACCACGAGAGAGATCCAGGGCCTAATGACTGACTGGCACTGCAGTCAACAGCTCCCCGTCTCTGGTGCATTCCTTTGGGGTGTTGAATACAAGCACGCCCGTTGTTTTCTCCCACGGCGCTGGCATAACTGCTGGGGAGGCGGAGCTACTACACTCCACGAACCAATTCCTCTCTATCACCCCCGAGTCAGAAATGCATTACGGCCACGGCCATACCTACTCCCATCTCGCTCATGCGCAGGCTGCGCTTGGCGTCGACACGCATTTGACTTTCTCTACTGATATGCTGACGCAAGCGCGTATATGGTTGCAGCGCACGCGTTCGAGACTATTTGACGAGGTCATGAATCGTTGGGAAATTCCTTCGAGGAACCCTAGTGAGTACATATTGCCTTCGTGTTCTCTTTTCCCCTTCATGTCAGGTATGCTGTTGAGTCAGGTATCATCAGCTCTATACCCACTCGGGTCTTCGTGATCGCAACTCCTTGACTTAACCCATGGGTATAAATGCTGCTTGCTAACGTGTTGTTTTCACAGTGTCTGTGAACCAAGCATTCCTCTTGGCAACGCGCCAGGGCGCCCTCGCGCTCCGCCGTCCTGATCTTGGCGCGATCAAAGTTGGCGCCAAGGCCGACCTCGTCGTCTTCGATGGGCGAACTCCAAGCCTGCTGGGATGGGCTGACCCCGTAGCGGCCGTCATCCTTCACGCCAACGTTGGTGATATTGAGCACGTCCTTGTTAACGGAAAGTTCCTGAAGCGCGACGGCAAGCTCACGTATGAGAAGTATGGGGAGCTCGTTGAGAAGTTCTTGGCTAGTGCTGCGAAGATCCAGAAGGAGTTCCTTGCGCGGCCTCTGCCGGCGCTTACTGGCACCTTTTTCGGGACTGAGGGATCATTTTACGGGCAGGCGACGGACGTCGATGTGGTTCGCGGTGAGGGCACGGGGTATGGGCCACTTTTCCGGTAAGTAATACTTTCCTTGCTTGCTTGTTTGCGCCCATCGCCGCCTTCTTGGTGATATCCTTATCACCCGTTTATAGCGAGGTTGTTGACTCTTTTTAGCGGCCCCGGCGACAAGACAACTGTGGATGTTGCTTCTGAGGCTAAACACGATGAGCTATGACGGGCCAAAAGGCTGGAAATTTGATTGCAGGCTGGGAGCCTGCAAATGACTGTTTTGGCACAGTAGTTTCAAGTGCAACATAATGATATAACGATGATTCACTTTTTTCCGGTTCAAGGCCGTGTGTTTGGATTGAAGATGGAGAAGCAATGATGAAGGGATCTGGCAGTCTGTAACCATAACGGGTCCCTCCACTCCTACAGGAAGGGTCAGCCCACATAGCTCTTTCCATGCGGCCTGATGGAAGGTGGCACCAACCTCTTACATCACACCGGGCTACTTGCATGTACATGGCTATACATGCACATGTATGGCTGCTATAAGGTCAATTGAGACTTTCTGTATGTATGTACCCCTGTACATGCACAATACACACATGTGCACCTCTATTAGTACTGGTACCTAAGTGTCTATGCAGTAGGTATACATACACCCGTGAGCCAGTATAGTAAAACCTCGCTGCTTATCATGTAAGTACTATGAACATAGAAATACACAAAGAAGTGAATCTATAGTATCATGTACATGTAAGTAGGTACACCAATCCAGTGCGCATCCAGCTACTACATGTACTAGGTACCTAAGGTTGGTACTAAGGAATCCAACATCCTTCCCATGTCTCAGCTCAGATATATTGGTGTCATCCAACCGACCACCAATAACTCCTTTCTCCAGGCACAAACCCATCCATCTACGGATAATTGTAGCTTGCACGCCTATCTTTGCCCTCCAGCAATCCCATGCCTCGGAGATAAGCTTTCCGCTACATCCACAACGAGCACCTCTTGTCGGCTGGTTGTAAGCTGCTATAACCCAGTCCATACAGCACTACGCCACCCGAACTGCAATACAACTGGCTAATCATCCGGCTTAAATACACATCGGGGCGGAGGCTGGGCACGGCTGATCCGCGGGAAAGCATCGTCCGGCCTCAGCATAGCGCCGTGCTTGTGGCCAGACCGAGCGCGAGCCTTGACGGGGGACTCAAATGGCGTGCCAGACCTCGAAGTTATATATCGCGGGCTGCTGAAATGACCCGGGGCACTGGGCCTTGGGGTAGATGTCTTAATGGTCTTGACACGCAGGCTTCTGGGGGTCTCCGGTCTTCGAATCTCGACGCTCTTGAAAGCCGTATCGATATCATCGATCGTGGGAGTCGTCGGTCGAGCCCGGATAGTTCGCGCTGGAGTAGCATGCAGCGGTTGGTTTTCTTGCTCTAGTTCTTCAAGGGCTTTGATTTTCGCATCGACGGCTGCTAAGACGCTCGGCTTCAGGGCCTCGACTTCCTTGCGGGCATCCCGGAGCATGTCGCGGCGCATTTGAGTCTTGTACCTGGAGATGACGTAGCCGCATTGTTTCTCCCACTCCGCCAGCATGACGTTAGCTGTCAAGTCTGCGACGTCTGTCGCGGTAGGGTCGGGGATAGACGAGAGTTCTTCACGGATCTTGTCGATGGGTGGAGTGAAGTGCGTGTGGTATGAAGTCGTGCATCCCATGACAAAGGCGCTGTCTGTTTACAAGCTTAAGTTAACAATTACTCAAAAAGATAAGACTTCAGCTCATGTTTCGGGGGTATGTGGGAGCAATGATAATTACTCGAAAACTGCTAAAAGGGGGAAATAATGACTCCAGGGGACTAACTGGTTATCAGGTCTCGGAGGGCAATGGTGAGCCTCTGGACTAGCATTTCCATAGTGAGGTCCCTGATATACTGGCTTACAGGGATGAGGTGAGAAACGAGGTCGATGCCTAGGAGTGGTGGACTCTTGGGACTTTTCTGTCTCTGGGGAGTAGTAGGAACACTGATGGAAACGATGAGAACCGACTGAGACTCGAGTGCAGTATCTTCGCCAGCTGAGACATCATCATTATTCTGTCCAGGGGGGGTAATAGGGCCGGTAACAGAGATGTCTACCACTGGCTGAGATTGAGCATCGGATTCACTCGTAGCTTCCACTGGAGCCGAGGCTCCAGGGCTCTCGCGCTCCTCGGGGGTAAGAGGATCCATGGGGAGTATCGCAAAAACTAGCGTAAGTCGCAGATACGATTCCTCTAGTGCTAGAGCTCTTGTGGGAGGACTTCTCGTCCCAGGTCAAGTACCCTAGACTAGTAAGCCTTTCCTTGATACTCTACCTCTGGTAGATACTGCTCTTCCGTGAAAGGTGTTGGTGAGTGGAGAGAAGGATGAGCTCTCCAGTGGTAGCGAGAACATACTTATGTAGAGAGGGTGGTCGTCCGGGCTTGGGGTTACGGAGAAACCAGTACTCCTCCCCATAGAAACTCGCCACCACATCCCCTCGCAACACGTCGCGTATGTCAGAACATTGTCCCCTTTGATCGTCGCCATGGTTACTTCTCTAGACGTATTGAGTGCTTCACTCCCTCTAGCTTAGTCGCTGCTAGAGCGGCAACAGTTGATCCTCTAAGTCTGTTCATTTATATAAAAGCTTTTATTTTTAGAACTACGTTTTACATAATATTCTTGATTAATTCATATATGTAACCGTCTTAGAGCCTTGATATTTACTACTATGGCCTTACAGGTTCTCTTTAAATATTACAGCAACTTGCGTTAATAAGTAGAAACTATAATAACAAATAATTATACTATCCTATGAAAACAAGCATATTTAGCTTAGTCGTTTTAATCAACAAACCATCCCTATCACTGTATATAATAGCTTAAAAGCTCATAGATCCCTCCCAAAACACATGGGCTTTCTCTAGGTACCCATAGACATCATAGGTCCAACAGGTGTCACGTGAGAAACCCCTCACGCGCGGATCGTATATCGTATTAAGACCTACATATTCCGATGTCAACATGTTCAATACGAGAGAGTTCCCACTGAGTCTTGAGCATGTTTACGCCAAACGCATCATACTACCACAATCAAGCATTCCCATAATGGCAAATCGAGAAATGGAAGAAACACAGCGCATGGAAAATATCGCGTTCGTAGAACGGATGCAGAGGCTTTTCCGTGAGAGCTTGGCAGCAGGAAACATTCCAGCAGACAAAGAAGTCTGGGTACGTTCTCAAATCGCCGAGATAATTATCGAAAGATATGACAACTTACAGCATCCGCCGTTTATTCATGATGCAATTCACCACGTAGAAACAATCCTCCGGCACATACCCCGGGAAGCTCCAGAATATCACATACACCTCACTTCTTTATCGAAAGCGAGGACCTCGGAGTATCTTGTCACTGGATCTGAACATGCACTGGATCTCTCTATAGAGGCTGGACGTAAGGCACTACAGTTGGCCACAAGCAACAACCCTGAAGGCCTTGACGTCAAAACTCGATTGGATATTGCTAATACCTTGGGCTATGCGCTTTCACGCCGACACGCGATATCGGCAAATCTAGATGACATCGACGAGGCAATCGTATATTCTAGGATGGTCTATGATCGTGCATCCAAGGGGTCGGACCAATACTTGATCGGCTTAAATAACCTTGCCTCTCAGATCCGCAGGAGGGTGGAACAAGTACATGACGATGACCTTGAGAAGGATGCTAGTCTTCTCTTAAAAGAGCTGGTAGCAAATACCACACCCGGAACATTACAAAACACCCTTGCTGTCGGGCAACTGGGGTTCATGGGTTTTAACATATTCAAGATGACCAACTCGCTCGAGGATCTTGATCAAGCGCTGCATCATTGTCAAACAGCTTTGGAAGCTTTACCTCAAGACCATGAGGTGAGGCTAGAGGTCCTGAAAGCGCTTGTTGAACTACTCAGTATTCGATGGTCCCGGATGAAAGAGTTGGCGGATTTAGAGAGACTTGTCCATTACTCGGGGCTGTTTCTGGAGGCATTGCCTGCAGGTCATCGTTCGCGAGGGTCATATTTCCTGGAGCATACCTTAAGAGTCAGGGAATACACAGGCGAACTAAATTCGCTACAAGCCTTCGAAACCGCGATCGCACAAATTCAGGGACTCTTCTCCACCATGCCTGCGGTGTTTCCACAGAAACCGAACTGTGAAGCTGCCTTGTCCGATATCTTAGGAATGCGGTATAAACTATCGACTAGACTTCAAGACCTGATAGCGGTGGCTGACCAGGTGGCGGAAATGGTATCTGCACGAAACCGTGAGGTCCAATACCCGGGTTCTGCGGAGAAGCCAATCCCAGAGGCCTGGATATGGGCCATGAAGAAGCACTTAAGCCTGATTTCAGAGGCATCTATGGATAATGAGTTGAGACTGCTGGGGGAGAAGGAACTGGCTAGAATATTCACGTCCAACTTCAAACCTCCAAAAGTAGCTATTGCGGCCTTAGGAGAACTGTCTCAAGAATACGGCACCCGGTTGCAAGTGATAGCTGATGCGATCCAAGCTCATCGTGTACTATCAGAGGAAGAAATCTGTCAGCTGACAGAGGAAGAGAAAAGAAAGAAAGCAGCATCCGCTGAGGCTAGCACGAAGAGAACAGACTTCCGTACCAATGAGTACGAGAATGAGTTCGGCTACCGAAAATTAGCCATAGACAGTGAGACGGGGGACATCGTGTTTGAATTTAACGAAGACATGATAAAGCAGGCGCTGGGGTATGACCCCTCTGAGCCTGCCGCACGTTCGAAAGAAGAATTTGTTATCAGGGAGTCGGAATTGGAACAGAGAGCCATTGAAAAAGCTCGGGAGCAAGGCAGAAACCCCAACCTGCATCTCTG
Source organism: Xylaria telfairii (assembly GCA_022495065.1). Lineage (NCBI taxonomy): Eukaryota > Fungi > Ascomycota > Sordariomycetes > Xylariales > Xylariaceae > Xylaria > Xylaria telfairii. The sequence goes on along the minus strand of MU383957.1, from coordinate 76,572 downwards.
TCGCGTGTGTCGCGATATCGCCAGGCCCCTCCAACCAACATCAGAAGGCTTTCAATTGACGACCAAGAATAACTGGTTACCATTCGGTAACTTTTTCCAGCTGTACTGCAGGAAACATTGCACAATATGTCGCCTCATTCTGTCCCACATTACGACTGACACAGAAGCACTACACCCCCAACTCGAAGCCATCGACCCCGAAGTCCAGGGAACCCGCCTGGCGACTGGCACACTCTCGACCGGGGAAAAGATTATAAGAATCGAATATGGCTTGAAGTATGTGGGAGAATTAAGGATCATTTCCCCTCAGAATTATCACAAAGCTGTTCGGCAAGCCTGGGAGGCTGGCACACAATCTTCATTGGACGAGGTCATTACCGCACGCTCAGGGCCAGTGCTTTCGCCCCTTGGACAGCAAGTCAATCCAGCGCTCATCCAGTCCTGGATGAGTGACTGCGATCATAACCACAGCGCAGGCTGCAACAGCAACAGGTTACACACAAGCGAGGCCGAGGACATGTCCATGCTGTTCATCGATGTCATCGAGAATTGTTTAGTCTCCGCTACTTCGCGGGAGAAGTATTTCGCTCTCAGCTACGTGTGGGGGCAGGTGGACATGAATAAAACCACGAAGAGCAATTATCCCGCGCGTCTGAGACCCGCAGCTCTCTCGACGATATCATTCCCTGGGACGATTAGGGACGCCATGCGACTGGTCAAATCTGTAGGAGGACGGTTCCTCTGGGTAGATGCTATCTGTATGGTTCAAGACGACGAAGAGAAGATGGCGCGAGACATTCCGAGGATGAACGTTGTGTACGGGAACGCATTTGCTACTTTGGTCGCGTTATACGGAGACAACGCGGACGCCGGTCTACCAGGGGTTTCGCCTGGGACTCGACCTCGGCAGTATATCGAGTCGCTCCGTGTTTCCAGCGGACACCCACAGCTAGACTACGACGCCGAATACGACAAAAGCGAAACTATTTATCTGATGGCCACACCACCTCCTCTCGATCTGACTTTGAATGTCTCGAAGTGGAATGCACGAGGTTGGGTTTTCCAGGAGCGTCTGCTCTCCCGACGATGTTTGTACTTTTCCGAGCAGGCTGTGTACTTCCAATGTGCGCAACATACACTCAGCGAGTGTGGAACGAATGAGGAGTACACAGCTTCCATATTCGACAACGATATGCCAATGAAACCAAAGTTGAGTTCCAGGAGAGCAATCCGTGACAATCCGCTCGACCTCATAGATGCCATGCATGATATGACAACCGGCGAACAGCTTCGTAAAGCCTTCGCCATTTATAAAGATATAGTGCGATCGTATAGCCGCCGAGAATTCTCTTTCAAATCAGATGTGATCAATGGATTCTTGGGGGTATTTTCTGTCCTCGAGAAACACTTTAGGAGCGAGATGTACGGCGGACTTCCAGGCGCGGCTTTAGCCCATGCACTTCTGTGGGCGCCGGCGGGACGGCTGCCGCGTCGCGGGATGCGGTTGCCCACTGTCTCGGATTTATCCATGGGAAAGCCTGACTCTCAATTTCCTAGCTGGTCATGGGCTGGGTGGGACGGCCCAGTTGAATACTCTCTGTTTCCCGAGGTTGACGGCAAATTACAGTTACCTACACCTATCTTCGATCGGTATTGCGTTGGGAGTAGAGTGACGGTTATCGACAATGTGCATATTGTTGCGCAGACCGGCTCCGATGCTGCACAAAGAACCTCAGGAGACCAAGGTGTTCCGGAGGCAGTGCTAGACCGAACTGATAATAAAAAGACTGGCGATATTGTTGGTAGAAGCACAGAAAGCCTTGATATCGAAGCATTAACTCTTACAGAGTCTGCGGATACATCTAATACATTAGTGGATAATACCAGATCTCTGGGCACAGCGGAGAGGGGTCTACACGAAGCCGATGACTCGCCACAAACAGCGGCGCTCACCGAGGTACAGCGACAGAGTCTCCCCGCTCGCCATCTAAATTCTTCCGTGGGCCCCGAACCGGACAACCAGCCTTCATCTTCATCCCTATCTCTACCAAAGGGGAAGGGGGTCTCCGTCGTAGATCCTAGTCACGAAGAAAGCGGCCGGGATGGTTCGTTGGAAAGTACTAAGCAAAAGTCTGTAGAAGTCCGTGTCTTACCCGACCGTTCTCGGGGGACCAATTGGATAGTAGGGGGGCCGCAGCCGATGGAGCCCTGGGATCCCCCGAGGGACAGCAACATCCTCCGCTTCAGGGCCCCTGCCGTCTCTTGTAGTCAATTCAAGATCTCTCCCGAGAAGCAGTATCTCATCGAACTGCCCTACATCCACCAGCCAAGCAGACAAGCAGTGCGGCGCATCTTAGATGGCCAGGGCAAGCATTGCGGTCTCTGGTGGGAACAGGCCGGCTATGGCTACGTGGGCCTCGGGCTGAACGCCGAGGCGGAAAAGCGGATACATCTCGTGGGGGTCTCGGCATACGGGGATGTGTATCATCGCCGCGAGGGCCCGGCCAGGGTGGAGGGTGAGATTGAAGTGTTCGATAGAGGAGCCTTCCCTGCTGTCGGGCCGGGCAGCGGTCTTGTCAATGTGCTGGCGATCGACATGGACTTCGCCGACAAGAAAGGGGTAGGGTATCGGTGCACAGTCGCCGTCATCCATGCTCAGGCTTGGTCGGCGGCCGAGCCGCAGGACACGGATGTGAGGCTTGCATAACCCGGAATATATCGCGAGTAACGCGTCTTGTATGAATACTACTACTACTACTACTACTACTACCCCTCCACCAGACTTATTTTGCACCTGACCTGATCTCCACGACGCCTCGTGACATAAATACGCTGCAAATTAAAGTGTGTCGCACTTCGATTCAAGTTGTACACCAGGTCCTCGGACCCCTTTGCCCCAAGTTTATGTAAGTTCTTTTTTGATTATTTTTTTCCATATTAAATTCCATACCCTCTCTCCCTTATAATACCGCCCCTTTAATTATATCCGGAACCCCCTCAAACTCTAAAAGTGTTTATAGCCCTCTGATTGGCTGGTTCAGGTCTGCAGCTTATCTATTGGTCAGCTCTCCGATAAAGAAAATTCGGTCTCCCCCTGGTATAAAATACCATGGTCTCTCTCTATAACGTAAATCAAAGTGTGTTACACTTTGATTTACAACGTATTTAAAATAGAGCTTCGCTGGTAAAGCTTTCCATTTTAGGGACAACTTGCTTGGCTCTATACGGTTTTATGTAAGCTTCTTTTTGACTATTTTAAAGCTATAGCTATAGATCGCCGGCTCGAAGCTCGAGTGCGAATATTTATAGTTGTACTTGATTCTTTATCAGTAAACTGACCAATAGATAGGCTGCAGACACTAGATTGACCAATCAGAGGGCTGCAGACACATTTAGAGTTCCCAAGCCCTGCCTTCCCACTGTACTTAAGGCTTTCCAATCAGACTTACCTATAGCTCAAGGAGAGCTTACCTCTTTGGGTCATTTCCCTATCTTATCGAGTCTCGCGTCCTGAGACTCGCCAAGACATACCAAGACAGAACTTCCGCCTTTGGCTTAGCTTCTCTGAATCTACCGCGACCGCACCCGGCAGGCTCAATGGGACGTGGATTTTCGCATGTGCTGCAGGTGGCTACCCGATTGACCGACTGACTAACCCGCGCAGTTCATCTTCAACCGTACATCTCCATTTTCGCATCTTCCCGGGCCTTAGGTGTTGGACCTAGGTAGGCGGCGCACGGAGCTGCACATTGCAGGATGTATAACAATAACCATTACTCGTCGTCATCGTCGGGTCCTCCTCATCAACCGCCTGCTCCGGGCTACGATCGATACGACACCTACCCGCCGCCGCCGCCACCGCCGCCCTCGAGTCTCCCTCCTCCGCCGCCGCCGCTTCAGCAATGGGACAGACATGATCGGGGCGATGGCCGTGATGGCCGTGATGGGCACAATCGCCACGATAACTACTACCCACGTGATCGAGCCGACGATCGCAGGTTTCGTGGCCCGTACTCGGACTTGCGCCAGACCCGCGGATCCCGAAGCGGCTATCGAGATCGAGACGACCCGCGCGATTCTCGTGATTCCCGCGATTCTCGTGACTCCCGCGAGCTTCGCGAGGACTACCGACCGCCCCGTGGTGAATTCACTTTCCGCCAGGACGCGCCGGGGAGCATCGCCTCGTACCGGCCTCCCCAGTATCCCAAGTATGCTTCCCACCGCAATCTCAATCACGAACAGTGTCATCTGACTCTCAATTCCCACAGCCATGACCGCCGCGGCGTCGATAACTACGCTTCTCGCCGTGATGATTCGCGCCGGGCACGGGCTGCCCAGCGAAGCGACCGCCCGCGCCGCCCAGGTCCACCATACCAGCGTCGCGAGAAGGAGAAGGCTGCTGATCGCCTGTTGTTATCCAAGCGATTCGACGACCAGCCGGAACTGATGCTCGGCGACACGGCCGTGCGCCCTACATATCGAGATGTTGATGAGCTTTCCGATAGTGACGAGGTAGATATGGACATCTCGGACAACGGCGACTCTGATGCGAATGCGGTGGACCGTCCCACGAAGCGCGCTCGTACCAGTCCGTCGGTTGCCGCGCCAGCATCGGATGTACCAAAATGGTCGAACCCAGATCCCTACACGGCCCTGCCACCTCCCGAAACTACCCGTAAAAAGGACGTTGTGCAGCTTATCAGAAAGGCTCGTGTGCAGGCCGAAAGCCAGAAACCAAGTGTCTCGGCCGAAGCAGCAGACTTTATATCATGTGATTTCTCCGACGATGACGACAATGCTATTGGCCACATAAACCACCTGGCAGCAGAGGGTTTGCAGCAGCAGCCAGATGCGCCTAACCGCCCCAACGCACTGACGGGACTCCCCACCCCATCATCAACACTCCCCCCCAAACCTCCCTCTCATAACACCAACCTACCGCCACTGCAACCCGAGAACCCCCAACCCACACAATCTCAATCTCCCTCTCAACCTGATCACCAATCTCAACTTAATCACCACGCCCAACGCGGGAGCAAAACATCTGCGCCTATAGACCTCACTCCATCTGCATCCCTGGGTAATCGTAAACGAACCATCGACGACGAGATCATATTACCTGCCCAACCTCCTCATGCTCAACTCAAAAAGGTGAACAAGATGAAGCCAGGCGGATCGATTGTGCCCATATGGCAACCCCTACCGGGCGAAAACCCCTGCCCCTGGGCTGTCGACGACCATTCTGGCGTGCCTAACCAGGGTACTCGGTAAGTCTTGATCCTGCTACTACTACTTCTGTCTCAGAAGGCTGACTATTCTAGTCTGCACATGGAGATAAGGGATTTCTATGACTATGTTTCTCCTCGTGACTACGAGCAGAAACTGCGCCAGGACCTAGTGTCTAGACTAGAAACCCTCGTGCGGAGGAAATGGCGCGATGCTAGGATTTTGCCCTTTGGCTCCTTCATGTCTGGTCTCTACTTGCCAACCGCCGATATGGATATTGCCATCTGTTCCCAAAGTTTCATCGACGGGAAATACCCCGTATACGACAAGAAAAAGTCCCTTTGGCAGATGAAATCCTACCTCGAGCAGCGGGGGATGGCGTATGGAGACTCAATCGAGGCGATTACCAGAGCTAAGGTGCCTCTGCTCAAATACACCGATGACCACACTGGACTAAAGGTGGATATTTCGTTCGAGAAACTGGACGGACACAGGGCGATTGCCACTTTCCAGAAGTGGAAGGAGCAGTATCCTGCCATGCCTCCACTGGTTGCCGTCATCAAGCACTACTTGCTCATGAGAGCCCTCAACGAGCCAGTGAACGGTGGCCTGGGTGGATTCTCCGTTATCTGCATGGTAGTTCATTTGCTGCAAATGATGCCCCAAATTCAGAGTCGTTCGATGACGGATGACCACCTGGGGCAACTACTGATGGAATTCTTGCGCTATTATGGCAAATTATTCAATTACGAGAAGATTGCGATCCGTATGGATCCGCCTGGAACCATCAATAAGGTGCGTATCCAAACCAAGACATGAGGCTAGTCTACTAATCTCGAAATCCAGGCTAAGGCGAGCACACTTGTCTACCGAAATCTCGATCGCATTTCAATCATTGATCCAAACAACCCGGAGAATGATATTTCTGGTGGCTCTTCCAGCTATTCAGTAATCAAAGACAGCTTTGCGAGGGCATATGAGACCCTTCAGGCGGCCATGAAGCGGTCTGCCGAGGAGATCCCCTCTGCCTCATCAGACGGCGCCAAGAAGACGTTATTGCATCTGCTGTTCGCCGGAAACTATTCACATTTTCAGCTTCAGCGAGATTGGCTACAGAAACTAGACCGCGAAGGGTCTCCCAGACATGCTCCCAAAGCAACAAATGGAAGCAGTCACGTTCAGTGGTAGCTCTCGACTACAACGTTGTATGGAGCAAGTGCTGGTGACGGCAGCTCCCTCGGAAGCCCGCCTCCCCAAGGGCAAGAACTATCAGACACAGCATGTTTTATTCAATAACTATAGACGACAACCTGTACGAGCACAAGATACAAGACAATCATAGGCGTTAGGGGAAGGAACAGAGGCGAACGGAGAAACGAATGGGGGGTTTATTTGATATCGAAGTTCAAGACGGGCGGGCACCAAAACAGATGAGACAACTCAGAACGGATTTCATGCGTTTTTTTTTCTCGGCGGTCGCATACCAAGATACCCCATTTTTGGTGCATTTTCCATACCTTTCCCAACTTTTGAGCCTGAGTTACGGCGATCTGTAGTATAGCATGATGAAAGCGCGGTTTCTACGGCCACTAATGCCGCTTGTCCGCTTCCCTGTTGACATATTTTTCTTGTCACCTTACCTACCTTATCTGCCTACCCCTCGCCACATACCTTTCGCGTGGAATCGGCTGGTTGCAAGATTCCACATAGTACATAGCCAAGTGGCAGGGGAGAGCAAAATACGATGTGGCCTCTCCGGCGCCTCTTTGATCCCATACTTGCACAACACGGACTTCGAGAGATTTACTAGCTGTGATGTCACTGACTTGATTGCTGGGGACACCACCCGCGCCTGCTAATTTTCTATAGGATGTGCCTCTATGCTTTCATGGTATGGCACGGCAGCCTTGACTCAAGGTCCTTTGAATACAGATTTCGGGATGACGTGTTTCAGGGTTTAACAAGACCTGGGACACACATCCATGAAAACAAAGCTCGGTGCTCGCCACCAACATTTTCTCACTGGTTGCTCGGCTGCGTGTCTTGCACTAGAGAGGAGACCTGACAAGATAAGGCCATTCTGCAGTTGTAAATGGCTGGTTTTCTTTTTGTTGGGGGCGTGCGCTCGGGATGTGTTCTTTCTCTCTGGTGACACAGCTGTGGGAACCAGCTGCTTTCCTTCTTTGCCTCTCATGAAGGATTGGCAAAGGCATGTTCACGACATAGGCGCTGGTACGTAGGTACCGTTGCACACATGCGTTATGGGAGGAAATCACAGAGGGGAGGAGATGGCGCCTTTCCCTCCTACCTCCTGCCCCCTGTCCCTCAGTGGTGCCGGTGTGGAATCGAGCTTGTCATGTACCTTAGGTACCTACCTACTAGGTACCTACTAGTACCGTGACTTTCATGCCTTGGTATAGGAGGAGCTGTGATGTGCTACAGGGACAAAGGGGTCATTCACTTCTCTTTTGTTCACCATAATGGCATCCAGGTAGATCTCATGTGAGCTTGATAAATACTGACTAAAAACCTGGCCCAATCGGGACCCGCTTCTACCTATGTAAATGCAGTGTGATGGATCAGGACTGGAGGGCTACGACTTGTGTAGATTCCTAAGTGGCTTCTTCTACTTCCCTTCCTTGGCCGTGGTCCTTTTTCTTCGCTTGCCGAGGTTTTAGTACCTCTCCCCTCTTCCTTTGATCAGTGTCTCTCCCCTTTGGTCTACATCTGGATATGGAGGTGTATCTATAGACGGGGCGATCTCTGTAATTTTGCGAATGTAGAACGGTTGCGTTCTCTGTAGTCCACGGCAGGAGGATGGTGGTTGGTGGGGACGGTCACTGTGATGGTCACAGAATTTAAAAATGGTCCCAGAATCGGAACTGGTCTTCTCGTGCAGTTTTGTCTCCAGAGTGAAGCAAGGTCACTGGTACATCGCCGCTAAGCAGATATAGGGGCAAAGGTTTCAAGATTTATGTATCAATTCCTGGGTCTCCCTCCTAAAATCTGGGAAGACCTTAAAGCTAAGGGTATTATGTACCTAGTCCTCTACCTAGTAGGTATTGTATAATTCCCGAAGCTCTAGGGGCGACCCACCTTCAACCCTTCTGGTACCCTAGTGCCTGACCAGTGTCCGCTGTCTGATATTCTTTTGATGGTCATATTGCCAACATGATCTCGAAATCCAAACGGTCTCCAAATTAATACTATCACCGTGATTGTGCAAGAATAGAGGGACAATTACAATCTATCCAAACGGTCCGAGTTAGGTCAGGACTTTGGTGACCCAACTATTTTCTTTACTTGACAGGACACCATTGCAGATATGATATGTACTAGGAGAAGTAATGGAGGGTCTAGTACACAAAGGTAGTGCCCATTTTCTTTTGTATTCCATACAATCGGTTCCTTCCCACAACATTATTGGACCTGCCCACTTCGGGATGGTCCTAATAATTCTGTGATGATTTTGAAAATACATGACGGTCTTCGGCATGGTCTTGGATCCATGATAGCCACAGTGATGGTCTCCCACAGAACCGCCCTTGGCCCTAGTGTAGCCAGCTACCGAGGTACTTGTACGTGCTTTTTTTTAATAAGTACTTAGAATACTCGTTCTCCGATTAGCCGGAGTTTGGTAGCATGTGCCACTGTATATTGTAGGACCAAGTTGTTGTCATTGCACTGCCGGTCTGTCTCTCCTTATGAGCTGGTCTTACTGCTAGGAAACACGAAATGGGCTTCATTGTTGACAGCTCGGATCCTGTAGGCGAGAATGTTGAAGCTGGTCCCCCCGGCAGATAGGATGTGAACGAATCTCGGTGCTTCTAGTTTGTTTGCGTTATTTGGTTCAACCATGCCTCATGGTACAGATTATACATCGTTACTGCTCTCGTTCATGTAGCCAATGATGGCTATCCGTGACCGGTAATGGAGATTAACTATTTCCCGTCAACTGAACTACTAACTGGACCGGATATAATACTTCGTCTGTATAGCGACTGACATATCTGTATTGACCGATTCAGTACCCATGGGGATCTCCCACCGCTTTTTGGCGGCTTAGTTGTAGCTTGTTTGACCCTGAAGCGGCGCGTGCTTTTTCATGGACCTACTTGATCTGCCGCAGGCCTCATGACTTCTTCTACGGGCGTAGACATCGGACCTTGTGTTCTCTCCATGCATATAGCCTTCGGATCATACCCGATTGGGGGAACACTGCGTGAAGATCCCATTCTCTGTTTTTGGAGGCAAATAATATGTCACGGGGGGGTTGTTCTGTGCACAATGGTCCTTGTCAAACACACTAGTCCCAGCAGAGTGGCGCTATCATCTGTTCTTGTGCCTATATTTAATTACCTAGGTAGGCCAATGTAACTGATTATTTATTATGTGTAGGTACCTAGCAGCAGCAGCAGCAAGGGCATGGATGTTGGGATTGAATATGCTACTCGATTCTCCTGGCAGTGGCTTGTTTTTGCGTTATGAAATACTATAACGAAAAATCGCCGCTGTTAATCCCCTAATCCGAATAACGGAATATATAGCACATTTGTCGCAAATACAAGAATGAATTGAACCATTTCCTCATGAATATGAGTGGCTCTAGTCATCCCGAATCAGAAAGCCTTTCTTGAAAGCACCATTCACAACCAACTCTCTATGCTCGAATAAGCAACCTGTTCACACCCAGTTCTAAAACTGCACAACCGATACACCACATAATACCGCCGCTTGGCCTTTCTCTGTAGGCGCTGAGACAGTATCCGCCGCAGCCTGCCGCCTGTTGTATTACCCCGGTGCCCTTCATCCTGGCTGGAGAGATAGGATTAGTATTGACCCCGCGGAGTGGTTGCCCGTGACTTTCTTTGCATTGTATATAGATCCTCATTCACTTTGCCAGGCCTGGAATCTATGTCCCCCGTGACATGATGTTTGTTTATGGGGCACGGCCCTATTAATGAACGGTACCAGTGTACTTGTATCAACGCTACCGAGCTTGACAACGCGTTAAACTTAAATACAGAACGCACACCCCTTCTACTCACTCTCCTGCACCCATCCCCCCCAAAAGATGCTCCTAGTCTTTCACCTTCACTTCTTCTTCCAACAGCACCTCACCATTGTTCTCGATTGTGACTCAAGCAACTTTATCAACAACGCAAGAAACACCTTCCACCTCTTCACAGCCAGATATTGGCAGGCTTTGCGCGATCTTACTATTATTGGTGTCCTCTTCCTTGTCCCCCGCTATGTATCAGGTTAGCAACATCTACCTGATCTGCGGCTTTGCCGCCATCGGTAAGTCCCCCCCCCCTGCGACGACGGCCGACAACACCCTTCACAAGATGGAAATGCTCATTCATGTTCTCCTAGGCGGCGGCCTCTTTGGCTTTGACATCAGCTCCATGAGCGGCGTCATTGGCACCGAGGCCTACAAGCGCTACTTCCACAACCCAGTCGGTTTCACCCAGGGCGGCATCACCGCCTCGATGCCCGCGGGATCTCTGGTTGGTATGTAAACTCAGGCTAAGATTAGGTTCAATCAGAGTGAGCTGACCGCGTGCTAGGTTCTCTGGTCAGTTCTTTCATCGCAGATCGGTATTCTCGCAAGGTTGCCATTCAAGTTTCGTGCATTCTCTGGATCATCGGTTCTATGTAAGTTTACCGTTCATAACCTCACTGGTCGAAGACTTCCCTGTCCCATATGCCTCAATTGAATGGACTTCACTGACATCTCTAGCATTCAATGTGCTTCTCAGAACGTCGGAATGCTCTGTGCCGGTCGCGTCATCGCCGGTCTCTGCGTCGGTATTGCCTCCTCGGTCGTCCCCATCTACCAGTCCGAAATCGCACCCAAGGAGATCCGCGGTCGCGTCGTCTCGCTACAGCAGTGGGCAATCACATGGGGTATTCTGATCCAGTACTTCATCCAATATGGCGCGGCTCAGATCGGTGGTGGCCCCAACGACCCGAATCAGCCCGAGGCTGCATTCCGCATTCCCTGGGGTATCCAGACTGTCCCTGCTGCCATCCTCTTTCTCGGCCTGTTCTTCTTCCCATATAGCCCCCGTTGGTTGGCATCCAAGAATCGCTGGGATGAAGCTATTCACGTCCTGGCCTTGCTGCATGGCAATGGTGATGTTACCCACCCTCAGGTCGTTGCTGAGTACCAGGAGATCGAGAATGCTTTACTATTCGAGAGAGAGGAGGCTTGCTCTAGCTTCAAGACTCTCATGCAGCCACAGATCCGCAAGCGTATTTATTTGGGCCTAGGTATCCAGTCGTGGTCACAGGTACGTTATTACTAGCTCTGAGATTATACTGTGGTATGTGCAATGCCTAATTCTGTTTGTGGTACAGCTGTGTGGAATGAACATCATGATGTACTATATCGTCTACATCATGGAGGGCGCCCAGATTGCCTCGCCACTTACGACTGCGGCCGTCCAGTACGTTATCAATGTTGTCCTGACTCTCCCGGCTATTCTCTATCTCGACAAGGTTGGCCGCCGAACCCCTCTAATCTTTGGTTCCTTCATGATGATGATCTTCCTATTCACCTCTGGTACGTTCAAATCACCCTGGAATACGATCCGCGCGTCGTGAATCTAATACTAATTACGTGACAAAGGTGGCCTCCAAGCTGCATACGGCCAGCCAAATGATGGTACAGTAAACAAAGAGGTAACCTGGATCGTGAAGGGCATGCCATCTGTATCAAGGGGCATCGTGGCCTCGTCTTACCTCTTCGTCGCCACCTTCGCTACCACTTGGGGACCTACCTCATGGACCTACCCTGCCGAGATCTTCCCCAACAAGGTTCGCGCCAAGGCCGTCTCGCTCTCGACGGCGGCCAACTGGTTCTGGAACACAGCCCTCGCCTTCGCCGTCCCGCCTCTGCTGCGGGCCATCAACTGGAAGATGTACATGATCTTCGCCGCGTTCAACGGCCTAGCCTGCATCCACATGACTTTCTGGGCACCCGAGACCAAAGGTTATACTCTTGAAGAGATGGATGAAGTGTTTGATTCTGGCCGCCCCGCCTGGCGAACACATGAGAAGACCAGCAGGCTTGATGACCTGGCTCGTGAGATTGAGATGGGCCAAGCTAAGATCGTCGCTCCCAGTCACCAGGAATCTGCCGCCGAACCGACGCTCGAGGAGTTGGCAGCTATGGTCGAAGGCATGGAGAGAGCCCCTCCCAACCCTCATCTTTTTTGCAGTGCTGGTGGGAGGAGGGGTGCGGTGTAGGAGGCGAGAGTCTGCCCTTGATGGATGTTTTGTGTGACTGCCTGAAGGGCGGACTACAGCATCGGGCACTCAAGGGTCAGAACGGTGGGGTTGCCCAACTAACACCAGATTGATTGCAGGAGGATGATTGCGCAGCCCATATGGGGGTGATGGTTTGTTTCACGAATTTGCGAGTTATGCGAATGATGGTGATACTTTGTGTCTGGACAGGAAGCCCATCCCCGATCCCCAGTAATGATTAGTGACTTCGAAGGAAGGCTAGGTAGTTTGATACTTGGTGACGTTTGAGCCGGCTCTGGTACTCGTTCACTGAAACCCTGCTTAGTAACATGCCAGGGGGATAGATAGGAGATTGTCAATGCTTGTTTCTAGTACGTCTTCCCTTATTACAAGACACCAGGAGTGTGCCTCTTAAGTGTGCATTGGTGATTGTGTCCATGGTTGTTCTAGTGAAGCGATGATATGACTCCCGCATGGGGGGAATCATTGGCGTTGGATTATATCGGCCTAGTTCTTGCGATGTGATTAATTAAAACAGGTCGTATTTGAGTGCTTGTGTATACTTTGGTGTCTATTGTTGGTTAATAGCTAAGTTACAGTAGCAAACCCATCACAAAGGCACCCGAAATTATACCCATGAAGATATAAAAGCGTAAAAATGCTGCTAGCACGCTGTGTTTTTAAGACTGTGCTTGGTACCGTGCCGTGGATGTGTTCCGTTTGCCAAATTGATCTCTTTTCAGGCGAGACCTCTGGAAATTCATGTCACTGCATTGGCGGGGTCTCCAGACTGCGACAAGCTACGACCCGCAGCAAGAAAATGGCAAATGACTACCTATTGAGCATAGAGCTAGTTATATGTAATCAGTTTAGGAGTCTGGATTATGTTCGGTAAAAGTTGGCCCGAGACAAATCGCCGCGGAGGATTAGGTACGCTTCGTACATTTTTCCGTCGATTTGTTAAACGTTAACGCTTTATATAGTAGGTAGATCTTAACCATCATTACAGTAACAAGTCCGAATTCAGAGCGTGCGCGTCACCTATGGGGTATCGCGTGTATCTGAGACAGGTCCACCGGCCTAAAGTGCACGAGCATAATTGGTGGAGGATTTCGGACCAGCCTAACTGTCGGCTTCTGTTTAGGACAACAGGGAGCGATTGATTGACATGTCAGGACATATATCACTTTTAAGTTATTGATAAAAAGAAAGTATGTGAAAATAATGACCCTAGATAGATATTCGGACTTCACGGGTCGGGATCTATGCGATCTGTATAAGTGGACATTCACGAAATTTGCCAAGTCCCAAGAACCGTAATCAGAGATTCGACAAGAGAAAAATGTCGCAAGTAAAGTGGTAAGCTCTCCGCCAGCTAAGATTCAGGAACATTCAATTGGCGGAGTTTCTACTTGACAGGGAACGGAAACAGCGGTGGACTACCCCTTTCGGCCTCCTATTGCTAGGTAGACGAAACATGGCATTGCGTTGCGACCTAAGAGAAGATATAACATGATTTCGCTATAAGAGGGCTACTTGGCCAAGATGAGCCGCAAAGCTTGTCTTATCTTCCTAAGTCGATTGCCAAGTTCCTTTCTTACACAACTTGACAATATGATCGCCATATCGTCCGCTCTCCTCCTCGCTACCTTCGGGGCTAGCGGCGCCCTTTCGACCCCTGTCGCCGGGGTCCCGGTCGTGGGACCTGCCGTCACCCCTGGTCCCTCTTTGGACAACGCTCTTCAGAAGCGCGCAAGCTGCACATTCTCTGGATCCCAGGGTGCTTCCTCAGCTAGCAAATCCCAGGCTTCGTGCGCTACTATTGTGCTGTCTAATGTTGCCGTACCGTCTGGTACTACGTTGGATCTCTCTGATCTTGAAGATGGTACCCATGTAAGATGAGACCCTTCCATCTAAGACCCCTGGAATGACAGTAATCCGAGCCTGACTATCATAATTCACCTATAGGTCATCTTCGAGGGAACGACGACCTGGGGCTACAAGGAGTGGACAGGACCGTTACTCCAGATCAAGGGCAAGGACATCACCATCGAGGGAGCAAGTGGTTCCGTGCTCAACCCCGATGGTGCTCGATGGTGGGATGGTGAAGGCGGAAACGGTGGGGTGACAAAGCCCAAGTTCTTTGCTGCTCACGACTTGACCGGCTCTTCCTCCATCGTTAACCTAAACATCAAGAACACACCCGTGCAAGCCGTCAGTATCAATGGCTGTGAAGGCCTAACCGTAACTGACATGGTCATTGACAACTCTGCTGGCGATTCGGCTGGCGGCCACAACACAGACGCTTTTGATATTGGTTCCAGCTCCGGGGTAACCATCACTGGAGCTAAGGTGTATAACCAGGACGACTGCGTTGCTGTCAACTCCGGAACGGTATGTTGATCGGTTGTTGGGGAATCCACAGACTTGAAATAACAATGTGTTGTAGGATATTACGTTTTCCAGCGGCCTCTGCTCCGGGGGTCACGGCTTGTCTATTGGCTCAGTTGGGGGACGCTCTGACAATACTGTCGAGAATGTCACTTTCAAGGATTCTACAGTCACAAAGTCAGTTAATGGTATGGCATCCAACCCCCCTTGAATTATATTGTATCTTAAGCTAAACGCCATGGAAATGGCCGCTAATCGTCTGACTATAGGCATTCGTGTAAAAGCTAATGCTGGAACTACGGGCACTATAAAAGGAGTCACATACAGTGGAATTACTCTATCCAGCATCTCAAAGTAGGTGGCACTTATTTACCTGGGCCGCCGATGCGGGCCTCAGCAATCCGTCGGTTTTAACCTTTGAGCTAACGTTCAATTCCCTAGATATGGCATCCTGATAGAGCAAAATTATGACGGAGGCGACCTCCACGGGGACCCGACTAGTGGCGTTCCTATAACCGACTTCACCGTCGAGAATATTAGCGGCTCGGGGAGTGTAGCGAGCGGTGGCTACAACGTCGTCGTTGTCTGCGGTTCTGGCGCTTGCTCCAACTGGACTTGGTCCGGTGTCGACGTCACTGGCGGCAAAGATTACGGGTCCTGCCAGAACGTTCCTAGCGTTGCCACTTGTGAGGTCTAAGTAGTTCTTGAAGGTTTGGAATTCCGAGGAATGAGGTTATCGCGAGTCTAGGGCCTGTCGGCTCGAAGTATAGCTCAGTCGATACTTGCTGTATATTGCGTCTACTTCTCTCTCGACATGAAATATTCCATAGGAGTCAAATTACACAGAGCAGTCATTTAGACCATGTTGAGATGATGTGCGCTGCATTATTTTATATTAAGAGTAAAATAGTTGTTAAAATCATTAAATCGTCTTCAAAATTATTCTCTATGCAACAAGAACGCTTGAGCGGGTTCAGTCAAGGTAACTTCTACTCATATTATCCGGATGAGTACCAAGGACAGTCTACGATTACAGTTGGTTTCACAACACAAGCATGCTTGGCTTTACTGCATAACAACTTTTTGCTTACTCCCTATTTGTCTTTGTGGAAGGCAGCGAAGGAACGAAAAATCTTACTCTGGTTACGAAATAGGTTAAGTAGAATATGCTACTGTTTCTATTGAGGGCTATATAATACCTAAAGAGGTCAAATATGAATGTAACAACTAAACAGTTTAGTCGCCATGCTCAGGTGAACCTTGAGTTTGAAACTTAAAGGGGGATGCATCGGATAGCAGAAATCTTATTTCCCCATTTGCCCACGGCGCCAAGATCGGGGATAGGGCCTCCACTGCCAATTGGGCCGCCAGTGTCGCCACTGCAACCCGTGTGCCTGTTGAATAGGAGGGTTAGCCTATATCTCCAAAGCGACTAACTTAAGTCCGCATCATACTCTGAAGCAGAAAAAGGAAAGCGTAGAATAAAAGAGGTAAATGACGAAAGAACGCTTATAATAGTTTAGAAGAACTTACTCAAAGATATTGCAATGACCCTGAGCTTTACCCTGAACATCACGGACTTTGATGGAGTTCACCTTATCGTTGAATCTGGCGAGAGGAGTGCCGTTGGCGTCAACCCAAGGATTGACGAAATCGTCTATCATTTGAATATATGTCAGCTAAGGCTTTTCTCATGGGATGATGATTTTTGTAAGAAGGACCATCTTTTCTGTATGTGACTTTAAGGGAAATGGGAAGTGAAAGCGCTGTCTACTTACAGCATTGATTATAATTAACTAAGATACTCTGGCACTCTCCGTAGTTGTTTTTGAAGCATAGATCAAGACCGATGTCACCTGCAGCAGAGACGACAGATGACAGAGCGGCTGCGGCACCTAGGAGAGTGAGAGTCTTGAACTGCATGTTGAAGTTTGTAACTGGTGGGTGACAATACAAAGAATTTGGTGAGGAAAGTGATGATGGGTTGCTGAGTGAGTCTTGTGGGCCGATGGATTGTAGTGCGTGAGTTGTAAAGGAAATGCAATGGTAACACATGGGCTGTTGGACTCTTATTTATACTTGTCGAATGGTCTCGGGCATGAGGCAGAGAACAGCCAACAAACGATTTGTAGATTGCGCAATATGCAACTCTAGGATCTCGAACATTACACTAGCTCGACACCAAATCAGGGTTTAACTAGGGGTCAACCAAGCTTTGTTTACTTACAAGATTGCTCGTTACCTACCGAATCAGAAGTATCTGGTTGACTTTCTAGTGTAGTACAGAGGCCTTCTGCTTACAACTCCCTGACCTTGTGGTTGCTGGTTATAGGATAGTCTTGTGTGAGTAATAGCCTTCTCAATCCCTCTGCGGTTGATAATAGCCTATCGAAGCTTGGCATTAATGTGACCGCTGTATCTCGAAAGCGGCACAGCAGGAAAAGGTCCGCTGAGGCCTTGAGGGACCAGACTACCTACTGTGCGAACTCATCAGCGCATTAAATTAATCATCATATTACGGGTACTGCCGCTTCTAAGGGTCGGAGGATTTGGCCAGATTTGCTAGTGGCCTACTAGTCACTGTAACGTTAACAGTTAACACCAATGACCGACGATAACTACAGTGTCTTAGTGGCGCCCTTTCAGCCCTATGGATATTTGCAACGGCCTGACCACAATTATCTTGGCAGCTAACCTGAGTTGGCAGAAGTTGATGGAGTATTACCTCAGCAGCCTGCATATTAGTTAACTGAAGCACAGATAATAACTCCTTGGCATAGGTAATACCTTTTGATGCGGTTGCTACCTCCGTAGGTTATTGGTATGTGTCAGACACCCCTGTACTTTAGCTTAATAAGGAAAAGAAGTTGTTACGCAAAGGTTGCTAAACCTACCTTAGGGGACTAGGTAATCCTGCCGGCTACAGAAGCCTCTTCATTGTGCAACCCCAGGAGTGTGATAGTAGGTGTTCATTTAATACCTAATACCAAGCGTGATGTAAACAAGGAGTAGCATTATATCGGCCGAGTAAATATACGAAACTAGCATCAATTCCGACGCTCAACCTATCGCGTATTAAGTCAACACCATCTACCTGACCGTCAGCTACACCAGGTGAGCCTGTACATCTTTCAATAGAATATCCATGACTTGGCTCGTATCCGAACCGGCAAGAACGCGTTGTGCCGCCTTTACGCCCCTAAGCAAGGCAACAAGCACATACAGCTGTTCGGGTTGCGTGAGTTCCTCGTCGGTGAGACGATCCATCACGTTCTCTGCAAGGCCCTGTATATCCTGGAGGCCACCCTCGCGGGCCGAGAGATCAATATTCTGGAAGTCGATTTCAAATTCATCCATCAACAAGTGCACAAGCGCCGGCGTCTGGCGGAGTAGGTTATGCGGCCCTGAGACGATTTCATGTAGCCGCCCTACATACGAGAGCCAAGAGTCAATACGCATGAGCTCGACGTTCTGTTCTTCACCATTCTCAGACTGATCGTGTAGATCACTATCTACTTGCCAATCATACGAGTGTAGTAGCTCGAGTACGGGAATCATGCTCTCGAAGCACGGGATGTGCACGCCCCTGAATGTGCCAGCTGCGATGATACCGCCACGTGCGTTTTGCCCGTAAGCAGGGCACGTAAATTTACCTTGGAACATCCACTTTGCCGTTCGCTTGTAGGCGAACTGTGCCCTGTACTGGTGGCTTGTGTAGCAGAGAGAGGTACCCTCGTCGAGGAATCCGAGGAGTGCTTCAAGGATGACAGTCACGGCTCCGTCGAGAGCTGACGAGATTGGAAGGTGACGCTCCCACGGCGTCGCCCAGGTGCCGGACATCGCGTCCGTCTGGCAGAGCCAAAACATGTCCACCGTGGTGAGGTCGACGGCGCGGTTGCGTGCACGGTTTCTATCGTCACGGGCTTGGTCTCTTTCCCGACGCTCCTTTTCGCGCATCTTTTCTCGTTCGTGAGCTGCTTCTTCCTCAGCCGTCGGCCCTGAGCCCGAGGGTAATTCCTTTTCAGGGAAATGGGCATAATTCGTTAGTAGTAAGGGAGCACCCTTTTTCGATTGGCCCGCCAGGCCGGCTCCTTCTTCGTATGGCGAGCCCATTACGCCCCTCTTCACTACGTTATCAACCACAATCTTGTCTTTTTGTATTTGTCGTAGTTTCTCAGCTCTGGCATCCTGCCTTTCCTTTGCAAGTTTAATTCTCTCATTAGGTGGCGTTCTAGGTCTCTCGTGCTTTTCACCGGCATGGTCGCCCTCGACCTGCTCTAATAACGGAGAAATGTCTGCGTCAGGCTTCTTAGACAAACTCGCAGGAATGGTGGTCCCCTCTTCATCGGGTGCCTCTTCAACAGTTGCTCGTCTACGCGGGGGGTTGGAGCTGATAATAGGTTCTGGAGGAAGTGCGGCTGGCACCTGTTGGTGATCGTCGAGGTTGCGTGACGTAGAAGGCCCTACGGTATCTTTCTCGTCCTTCTCGTCTTCGGTCTGTCTTATAGTGGGAATTGCCTGCGTCTCTGAGACTTGCGGATATTTATCTCCTTCCACAGAGCCTTCCATCTTCGGAATATGTATTGAGACGCCGGAAATTTGGTGCTCAGTAATACGGTCTCTGAGCACAGGAATTAAATTTCCCTCTAAATTCCTTATAATAATTGGTGGAGGGGGAACAATCCCAGGGTAAATTATCCAATCTCCATCTTGAATGCGTCGACCCGGGATTTGGTACCTATTGTCCGGGCGGACAACTACTTGTCCCGACCGAGCTTTATCCTCAATTGGCTGGTCGCCAACACTCGCGTTAACTTTCGAACTAGTTGTATGAAAAGTTCCTTTCTTTTTCTTCTTGCTCCTACTACCAGCAGTTCTCGGATCAAGGTATTCACCCAGGTCATAGCTCTCTGCTCCTTCCTGGTCTCTAATCCAGCGGTCGTCAAGTCTTCGTACCGTTCGCCGTCGGCTAAAGTTATAGAAGCTTCCCGCGATAGAGCAAGTATCCCAAGTCCTGGGCATCCAAAACTTGTTGATCTTACCGGAGACATCCTCGATGCGATTGCCGAACAACTTTGGAAGGAAACCCTCGATGCTGCGCGGGGTGAAATGGAGTATCGGGCCCAGAATAGCATGGTTTGAACTTGTCAGGGTTCCTGCCGCTCCTTGCATGGAAATAGACTTGTCGTGAAAAGACGCACTTGTGATTTCCATCCCAGCCATCAATGCCATCATGATAACATCTCGCATAGACACTTGCATGGGGACTGTTATCAGATCGCTGGGGCAACGATCCGCATCGTATTCGACCATGTCTATTCGCACCGAGTGCTTACATGGGACCTCGATCGCGCGGCAGAAAGACACCCAAGACGCTTCCCCTACGTAGGAAGCCTTACGATGAAGGGCTGATCGTGCTGAGCCATTGCTGCTAGAGCCACTACTGCTGGAGCCACTGCCACCCCTTAGAATTGTTATCCCACCATCCATCTGTGTGGGTTGTTGTATCCGAATCTCGTTTCCAGTCACCACACTCGACTGATAGCTACTGCTAGTGAAACTCGGGTTGGGACTAGGCCGTCGTCGTCGCAATACAGCAGGAACCGGGATTGATAGTTTAAACCTTGTCTTTACAGGTATTATAGATATGCTGCGCTCGGATAGGTCGTCCGCGGAATCCGAGCCGAATTGCTGCTCGCGCTTATGACGGAACCAATCTAAGATCTTCCTGCCTCGCCTCTTCAGGAGTCCCCTAGAATGGAGAGTCGTGGATAATGAGGAACTACTCAAGCTGACCGTGTCCGAATCATTGATATCTGCCAGGGGCGGCAGCTTCTGTTGACCAATCGCATGTGACTTCATGTGAGCGCCACCACTGGGCCACAGATGGGCTTCAAGACTGATCTGCGGAATAGAATAGATGACGCGAAAGCGAAACTGTGAGAACAACCACACCCGACGACCCTGGCCGGGCATCGGCCCAAACACAACGCTGTCACATAGCCTTATTAGCTGGCCTGTGATGAGATATTGCTGCGTAGCCTGTGCGATAGCTACGAATAATGCGATGATCGCGACGACGAGGGCCGCAACCGCAGACGCCGTCGCAGCATCCCAGCCCGCCATCTTAGGTCGACAAGTTGACGTGTAATATTTACAGGAGAATTGGAGGGGTCGATTTTCAAGAATCTCAGCCGCGCGAGGGGAATAACTGGGTTAGTTATAACAACTCTCGTCATGGGACTAGCTGAAGGACCTAAGCCACGTCCGTATTGTTTATTTGCATGCTATCTATGCTGGCTAAGTGCAGCACTTCAGCGCACTAATTGCCCTTTTTGGAAAGATTAGCTGACCACATTATGCCAAGCGACGGGGCAGCAATACTACACGTAAACATTAGAGAGCGACTTTTCTTTCAATGTTTGGTCACAGCTTTGAGGAATACAAGTTGAGAGAAACTGTGACGGCTCGCAGGTCACTGTAGAACTCATAACATATTTATTCAAAGCATCAGACTTGGGGGTACCAGAACTTGAAGTCATCGCGATATCCGGCAACCTACCCAGCTAAGCACCTAGTCAGCGCTAACACCCGCGCGAGCCAGAGCCGAGTATCCCTGGAATAATAATACAGGCAATACGAAGTACTATGCCCCGCCATTCAACGAGAGCACTATGCGTACTTAGTAGACCGCTAACAACCCCAGGCGGTCGCACAATTGACATGTTTAAAGACATTACTCATTTGAATAACTTATACGGTAATAGAGGCTGGCTTTCTATAGTCGTGTTTTTATACTTTACTTATGCCTTAGCTTTATGACGCGGAGCCCTCGCTCAATATCTGTTTGCCATTGTCAAAATGTGAATCCGATTTGTTGGGCTAGGGGCTGCCCAGCATGTTAGGCGGGCAAGGCAACCTGGCTAGGCAGTGCTCAACAGCCGATATAACCGGGGCAAAACATAACACGTCAGATGCGACAGTACCATTGAAGAGTTCTAACTTCGACGTTAGGCGCGTAGCTTCATCTCTACTGCTCATGTATTTACTACTAGCTTTCATACGGGCTACGGAGGAGGGTACGCCCAAGACACTACTTATAATCCAACAAGTTCCTTGGCTTTAAACAAGGGTTTCGATAACGCTAGAGCTGCAAGAAATCAGCCTAACCATACAAGGACCTGCTCGACGAGGATATGCACTTCTACAACGAGGGTCTCAATGGAATCCCTCGCAGCTCTCGGTCTCGCAGCAGCCGTAGTACAGTTTGTTGACTTTACGAAGACTCTCCTCTTGGACACCCGGGACATCTATCGATCTAGAAAAGGGGCCTTAGAGGAGAATCTGCAGCTGGAGCAAATATGCGAGGTTCTCAAGCGACTCAATGGGGAGCTTAGAGTGGAAAAATATCCTGTTGCTGCAGCACTGGACTCGGTATATCTTGCTGTATCCGCCGAGGACGTAAATGGGCTGAAGAAACTGGCTTCATCATGCAAAAATGACTGCGATGAGCTTCTCTCGATTATTCAGGATCTATCAGTGGACAGTGGCGCAAATCGAGGTTGGAGAAGCCTGAAAGCTTCGGTTCGAAACTTTCAGCAGAAAAGCCAGATCAAAGGCTTGGAGGAGAGAATCACGAAGACACAGAACATAATGACCGTTCATATACAATCAGTAATTCGGTTCGTTTTCCCTCCCAGTCTGTTAGTGTCTCACGCTCACGGCTCCAGGGGTCAAGTCGCTAGTCTCTCAAAAATTGTGGCTTCTTTGAAACAGGAAAATGAAAAGGTGCATCTCAGCCAAGACGAAAAATTGGATAGGATTATTCACAGTATCAATGGCCTAAGAATACACGGAGACAGTGAAGCCATTTGTTTAACCGATATCGAGCAGGCTGCTAATCGGTTATCCGAATGTCTTCCGCTGCAAGACGAACTATCTAGGCTTCAAAGTATACTATCTACTCTCCAATTTCAAACGAGACAAGTTCGGCATGATTCAATCACCGAAGCAAACGCGTTCACATTCAAGTGGATATTTGAATCCAGGTTTTCGAAATGGCTACGTGATGGAGACGGCATTTTCTGGGTATCTGGTAAAGCTGGGTCGGGAAAGTCAACTATGATGAAATTTATCGCCGATCACGATATCACCCACAAGATCGCAAGTCAATGGGCTGCGCCAAAGCCTATAGTTATTGCGTGCCACTACTTTTGGAACCCGGGAACAGAGATGCAAAGGTCCCAACAAGGCTTATTACAAACTCTTTTGTTTGAAATTTTCCGACAGTGCCCAACTCTCGTCCCCCTGGTGTGTCCAAAACGCTGGGAGAAGGCCCGCAGATTTGGTTTGGATCACGACACCTCTTGGACTACTCCAGAGCTATCTACTTGCTTACAAGAAATTGCTCGTCAAAAGGACGGCACGGTAAAATTTTGTTTCTTGATAGACGGGTTGGACGAGTTCTCTGGGGATTACGTGGATCTCTGCCAGGCCTTACAGTCACTCTCAAAGTCCCGTCAGATAAAGCTTTGTGTCTCTAGTAGGCCATGGAATGTCTTCCATGATTTCTTTGGTCAGAATCCGGATACGACACTTTCTATCCACGAGCGTACCCGGGAGGATATTCGTAGGTTCTCGCGGAATCGTCTAGAGAGCCATCCACGGTGGAAGACCTGCTGTATGAGTGAAGATCACCAATACCAACTAATTCAGGAAATTACGGACAGGGCGGAGGGCGTATTTCTGTGGGCCTTTCTTGTTACTCAGTCCTTGCGAGAAGGTCTAAGTAATGACGACACGATGACAGACCTTCAAAGGCGGCTGAGAAGCCTGCCCACGGACCTTGAACAACTCTTCAAAAATTTGCTCAACGGCGTCGATCCAGTCTACCATGAACACATGGCGGGAATGATCCAAATTGCTCGATGCGCAAAGGAGCCTCTGAATCTATGTCTCTACTATCATCACGACAAACAATCCGAATCAGAAGATTACGCATATTCGCGAGTTCAGCAACTTGAAGCTGATGAATACACCAAAAGCCTTGAGCTAACGCGACGAAGGATTAATAACAAGACGCGTGGACTACTCGAAGTAGTGAATCTATCTACTAATCTATATCTCCACCAGCAAAATGTGCAGTTTTTACATCGCACGGTCAGCGACTTTCTCAGGACTAGAGAAATGGATGACTTTCTCTCCAAAAAGTCTAGACATAACTTTGACCCCGCTCTGGAAATCTGTAAAGCGTCCCTAGCGTGGATCAAATATGAACGCAGAGTTCAGGTCTTTAACCCGTACGATAATCTTGCAGAGAAGGGAGAACTACACGATATGTTCTTCTATGCTACGGAAGTAGCTGCGGAGAGGGAAGACACATTGGTAAAAGTACTAGATGGTCTAGAAAGCTCCCTTGTGGAGATGTCACCGCACGGAGCCCGCGTGCCACGCATCGCTTTCAGACGACTCGTCCTAGAGTACAACTTATTTCGCTACGTTTCTACGAAGCTTTCCCTCAATCCCGTTCACTTCGACATCTTTGACATCAGCGCCCTGTTCGTTGCGATGCGATATACTGATAGGTCCGGTCGTAACTCATGGTGCCCACCCTCTTCTAACGACCGTAAATCCCTACCTGTGGACTCTATGATGGTTCTCCTCAAACACGGCCAAAATCCCAATAGTCTGTGGCATTTCAAACCATCAACAACGCCATGGCGGATGATAATACAGAATACTTTTGCTGTTAAAGGGAAATCGAGCTATTTCTTAGCTAGTGGTCTACTGCAAAGCTTCCTTCAACACGGCGCCGACCCGAATAGCAACATAGCACGCGGAGACGGCGGGGATACAAAAATCTCGACCTTCGCGCTCTTTTTGTTAACTTGCTTCGATGCCTCCTTCATTCGCGAGTCTTCCACGGAAACGTATCTGAGCCTCTTGCAAGATTTCCTCGACTCTGGGGCTAACCTGGACTACCAGCTACACGGTGGCTTTGCGGAGTTGTGCTATAGCTCCCTAACCATGAAAAACTTCACAGGAGGAAGCGTCTGTGAAGTTTTCTCCGTGTGCCTACAGCGGAAGGCCCGGAAATGGGTAGAGCATGACGAAGGGGACCAGGCAGAGCGCCACTTTCTCTCTTCCGTGACTCGGAAACTACTGTCCGCCGGCATACTCGGAAACTATAATACTGAAATGCTTGTTGGCGCAATACCCAAGGTATTTCCAGAAGAATTAGCTAAAGAACTACCAGCTATTCCCTCGAAAGCAGATCACACCTGTAACCGCCGAAAGAGGGATGAAGAAGTTAGTACAACGGCCCGGAAGCATCAGAAGCGCCGGTAGTCAAGCTGACACAATAATCGGGATCCATAATATGTAACTACCTAGGTGTGATTCAGTTTCTACTTCCTAGCCTTTAAGTATTAATTTCACTTGGCATTATACTTCGTCTATGGCGCCGTGAAGTTGTAGCAACTTCGCCACTTCAACTTTGCCCCGCCTCCACTCCCCACGCCCCCTTTTCAATAGAGACCCATACTCATACTCAGACTCTTCCTCTATCTCTTCAGGAATATCTGCCTGAAGGGCCTGCATAGCTGTCCTAAAAGGCCCATGTTCTATCCTAAGATTAACGTCCGCGCCGGCTTTTATCAGGATGTCGGCACATCTCTTGGAACCAAAGAATGCAGCGGCAGCGAGCGCGCTACCAAACTCGCCGTGCCGAATTTGCTGATTGACATCCGCGCCCGCGCTAACCAGGAATTCGAGAATCCCATGCGCGTCCTGCTCGATTGGAAATAGGAGGGCACTGCCATACGTCCCAACACCCAGCTGCATATTCACATCGGCGCCTGCTTGGAGTAGCAGCTGCATGATCTCAATCATCTCGAACGCACGGTAGCCCCTGTAGCCGGCGGCCGCAGCAAGTGCACTACCATATTTTCCGTTTTGGAGGCGCATGTTTGCGTCAGCCCCGGATTGAAGCAACTGCTCAATGGCGCGATGCGGGCTTATCCCGACCCCGTGCGTTGCCGCTGCGAGTGCACTACCAAAGGTCTTATTTTGTAGTTGCATATCCACCCTCGCACCTGCTTCATCAATCAAGAACTTGAGAATGCGCAAATTGCTTGCATAAGCTGCTGCTGCAAGGGCGCTACCGTCTGGTGATTCCATGGGGAGTTGCATATTCACATCGGCGCCTGCGTCAACCAAGAATTTAACTCCTTCCAAGCTATCGCGTACCGTACTGTTCTTGGGGTACATATCGACATCAGCTCCTGCCTCGGGGGCTGACATGTGAGTGGTCACAATCTCTGGTTTCCTTGCTGCTGCTGCAAGGGCGCTGCCGTCAGCCCCGTTTTCGAGCTGCATATCAACATCGGCTCCTACCTCATTAATCAAGAACTTGAGAATGTGCAAATTGTTTGCATAAGCTGCTGCTGCAAGGGCGCTGCCGTAACCCCCGTTTTCGAGCTGCATATGGACATTAGCTCCTGCCTCATTAATCAAGAATTTGACAATCTCAATCTTTCCTCCACTTGCTGCTGCCGCAAGGGCGCTGCCGAAAGCCCCATTCTTGAGTTGCATATGGACATTAGCTCCTGCCTCAACCAAGAATTTAACAGTCTCAATCTGTCCCTCAAGTGAAGCAGCAACCAGGGCGCTGCCGTAGCTCCCGTATTCAAGCTGCATATCGACATCGGCTCCAGCCTCGTTGACCAAGAGTTTGACAATTTCAATCTGTCCCTCGATTACTGCTGCGGCAAGGGCACTACCATACTCGCCGTTGTATAGCTGCAGATTAACTTCGATTTTTCGGGTTATCAGATTTTCGCAAATTTGTTTGCTCCCAGCCCTGGTGGCAAGTATAAGCAGGTTGTACCCTTCGTCATTTGTAACTGAGATGTCGAATTCTGCACGCTCCCACCAGTCTTGCAGGATGTAATAAAATGAAAAGTGACACATCACGAATAACGCGACGCTCGTGTCTTTGAGGCATTTCAAATCCTTCTTCAATAGGTAATCTCTCCCTTCGTAGGTATTAATATCTCTGCTGATGGTATTGAACCATTTACGGTATTGCACACTAGTCTTTTGTGGAGAATCAAGGAAGGACTTCAAAAGTTGTGCCAAGATCGGATCAACTCCCTCTCCCTCTTGAGCTCTTGTATGGAATATCCAATGGCGGTGTGCATAGTTTCCAAAAGGGAGGCTGAGTTGAAGATTGATTCTTGGCAGGACATCAAGTCCTTTTTTACTGTCAACGGTTTTATATGCCTCGATTAGAAACTTGATACAAACGCTAGCGGCATGCGAGTGGGCCCTTCGAAGATCCCAGTGATGCTCTTCGAAGTATTCTGTGACTGATAAATGGGAGAACCTCCAAACGTCTCGCTGGGTGTCAATGACCAGGAGATTATGGCAGAGATGTAGCAGCTGAGATTCGGTGATGGTAACAGATAGGTTATAGGTAGTGGTGTGCGAATCCAAACGAATAGCAGATAGAAGTCCCTCGCTGTTAAGTGGTTCTTGAGAACATGCCACCCATTTGAACGCCCTGTCTGCAAGGGCCCTATCATGTTCGTCAAGAGCCGTTATTTTTCCATAGATCTCGTCGTACGCGGTTTTGAGATTGGTGGGAAGCTTGCCTAACCGGCTGCGGATGGCCGATTCTGTTTCGAGACTGAGTAATTCGTTGATTTGCAAAAAAGCCCACTGAAACCTATTCCATGTTAATGTTGCTCCCAACTGACTCTTTCGGTATCCCTTACATTCCGGTGCTTTTAATAAAGAGTACTTCAGCTATGTAGTCTTGTAAGTCTTGTGACATCTTGGGCCAATGTCCGTGCTCGGTGATTTTCTTGCGGACAAACTTCCGTATGTCTTCTTCGTTATCTGTTGCTTGGATTTCGATGTTAGGTGTCTCTAGGAACCGATCTCGAATATCCCGGTCGGGCCGACTGGAAATGAAGATCTTGAGGCGGCTCTCGCTTCTAGAAAGAAGGTCTTCTATTACTTTGAGGATCTTGAGGCGTGATTCCGGTTCACACTCATCCAGGGCATCAAGTACGAGGGTCGTCTGAGAGTAAAGATTGATAGACTGCAACATTTGTTCTCTGCAGTCGCTAAAGCCCAGGTCCGAGCCACTCTCTCTTGCATTGAGGCAGAAGTCTTGGAGCTGCCTCCTGATGCAGCCGGGCTTCCTTGCTGTGGTTGACAATTGACGCACATAGCTTTGAAGGACAGAGAGTGGTTTTCGGCGTTCTTCTTCGTTCCGATCACAGTAAAAGAATGCAAACCCCTCCTGATTGGGTGAACTTTTAAGCCGAGCCAGCTCATGGTCAATAACCTTCGAGGCAAGAAATGTTTTACCCGCACCAGCTACGAGATGTTAGTCCCATAGAATAGAATAGAGCCACTGCATGATACTCACGAGAACCTTGAAGCCATAGAATCGTTGACAAACTAGACTCTTCCCATTCGCGGAATTTGTAGTGCTCTAATAGCCATTTACACGTGTCGACTGTTCGATCCTCCTTGACCCTGTCGTGGTGTCGTCCATATTGTATTGGAGAGATCCACTCCAGCATCTCAATTCGTTCTTTATTATCGATTCGATTCAAAATTAGGTCACTAATAGGAATATTAGCGGTACTCAGTTTAAGGCATCTTGCAACGTACATTTGGTCCTGAAAGGCTCGGGAGAAATCTGCTTGGAGATTTAGAAGCTCCTTCATATTTTGTCGATCGGACAAATTGCAGTGTCTCTCGCAATCTTCCGCAGCTCGGATCAGCTTTTTCTCACATTTTGCAAGGTCGTTGGCGTGATCCTCGGCACCGCCCAGGTTAAATGGAGCTGCTACTGTACTCTGTTGTTGCTGGAGGATGGCGAAGCTGAGAAACTGCTGTGATTTGGCATATGTTTGGACGATGAATGTCTTTAATTCCAACAAGGATTCCTTTGGCGGCCGGAGAGGCAGATCTGGGGCCATGTACAATTGCTGGTACGTTTCACATTGTGCCAGGAGCGAGGCCACCATGGCGATTCCAGCGATCAGTCGACTCTTCAACTCGCTGTTTGAGGACAGAAGCTAAACAAATCAGTTAAAAAATTGACATCAAGTGGTCACTCGAGTATTACGTTATCGGAAAAAGAACATTGAGATGCTTACCACGAGAACAGATCGAACAAAAGCCCAGGGCGGAGCAGCATGGAGAGGATCTATGCTTACTAGCACGTCACCTATCGAAAGTAGCTTGCCGAGAATTGTCACGGCTTTTTCTATGACATAGCCTACCCTATCGTCTTGTGACCGCGTGTTGAATCCCGCCATCATTTGGTCGCGAACAGCCTTGATGTCATCCTGATCAGCGGATTTACATTGTTTGCCTTTGAGTTTCTCGATATTGTGTTTTTCCACGTCACTAAGACTCTTTTGACTTTCATTCCACATCTCCGCACTGCTAGCATACGGCTTTGGAAGTGCTTCTTGTGCTCGGTGTTTTCGCGCGATCTGGACATGGTCTGGAGCCGGCTGGGCATCGGGTATCGGTAGAGGAAGGGCTTCGAAATCGGCCGCATTTGCAGATGGGCGCGGCGCTACATTCGTAGGTGCTGTTGGAGGTTGACCTTGATCGTTTATCGGAGGGTCTGGATCGAGAAGTTTGGAACCTTGGGCAGAAGGTCCCGCAACTAACGCAGGCTGCGCCGTCGAATTTTGGCTATTCTTGGAACCATCTTCGACCTTTTTCCTGCGCCCCATACGCAAAATAGCACAAATAGATTTCTTAGGCATCGTCTAGGAAGTAATACCATTGATATGGGAGCCCTAGGTAGCAGAAGATTGTCGATCATAACGTGGTGAAGTGAAATTAATGTCCAAAGACGTTGGGCTTGACAGACTGGCGTTCAGTTCGCAGGCAGTACAAGGAATAGTGCATGCATACCCCTCACAGTATGTCACAAGGGCAGTTGTGCTGGACTTAGGAATAGCTTCATTCCTAATGTTCTAATAATTGGCTATAGCGTCAAAGGCTCTTAAGGAGGGAAAGTTTCCTTGGGAAGACTCCGGGCCTTGACTAGCCTTATATACACAGAATGTCTCACTACCCCGCTCGTGATTACGTGAATCCGTGTGACACAGTAACATAATTCCCATCTACATTCATAGGGTTGCATTCCATGGGTATTTTCCAAATTTATGCAGAAATATCAAACAACTAAGGCCAAGTGGCCACCACTGCCAGTCTTCCGACAACACATACATATTGAAGATCAATAGCTATTGGTCGGCGATGATCACGGAACTTTCAAAGGGCTTTGATTGGATGTAGTCAGAGAGATGCCATTATAAACGCGACGTTGTGGATGGTGTGCCTTGAAATAACTGAACTAAATACAACCGAGTTTAACTCAATATTCGTTTTAATGCGCTCACACTAGATAATTGGCACCGATAGAGCAGGGTAGGACTTCGTTCGAGGAAGAAGGCCGAGGCAGCGCCCGATGAAACCGTTTCTTTTTCTTCGCTTTTTTGACGAATTTCTCAGGGTTATTAGCTATAAGAATATAGGATACTATTCAGAAGGCTAATAGCTCAACTGAGGTCGGTAACGTTACTGTGCATACAGCAGTTGGCTCCTTGCACTGGTATATGCTTCGGAGTGGACCATGTTTCTGTAATAGATGTCGACCCTGAAGAAAATCTAGGCCGTTCAAGAAAGGCCTTAGAGAAGTCCGGACCTCAAGGCAAGGGTGCAGATAAGCCACATAGTCCGCACGGATCGACTTCTCGCCTGAAGATTTAGTAAGAAGCGCATCACAGCCCAGCAAGAAACAAGCTCGGACTTGCGCAAATCAATTCTCCTAGATTGTCCCCACTGCTGTCTCTATGGTTTTTGGAGAATAAGGACATTGATGAGCCGCACGTTTGTGTTATCTTCATGCAATCTGACGGGCCGTTGCCTTGCTGTATACTCCGATCGCATGATCGTCCTGTCGCTATAGAGCAGAATGACTTATGAAGACTAAGGTGACCGTACAAATGTAAAAGCCCAGCTATACCAACTATTTAATAAAATAATTTAGTCATCAATATTAAGTTTTAAGAAATAGCTGTTGAAATAAGGGAGTGAGGTACACTCCTATCTCCTGTATATAAGTACCGACAGGTCCCCCAGGCCCTTCGGGCCCTTTCTCTTCCTCTCTTTATCCTGAATACACAACCACTTATCTGCTGCACTTGTATGTGTCTCCACTATGTTTGACAATAGCATTACTCGGAGTTAATTACCACCCGACGGCTAACTATAAATAGCGGAACTGGAAAGTCCTAGCGTTGTAAGGGCCAGCAAAACTCGTATTGAAGCTCCTATAATAGAGAACGTGGTATTCTTCACGAATCTATCCTTTTTTGATGGATCTAACGGAGCCTGGTTGCAACATGGAGAGGAGATCGAATCTACCTCATGGCTCCCAGTGATCTGTTTTGACTAAGGTACAAGGTTTAGTGGGTCTTGGAACCTATTATGTCATAGGTCGTAACAAGCGCGATAGCTTTGTGTCGACGATGGCCGACTCGACCATCTTCTCGGTTTCAGAACCCCGACTAAGATGATCTCTTCGATGCGACACTGTCTATCGGTGAACACGACGGCGATTCGCTTGGTGGCGCTGCATCCATAAGGGACGCGTGATCCTCGCTGTGCCCCCAACGAACTAGTTAGACTCTGTCATCTTTCTGTAACATGCGGTAAGATGTAAACATTAATAGTTCCCTATTCGGACAGCCAACCAGGCTAACTCGATGATATTGTTTTTCTTCAAGGTCTTAGACGCAACCGCATTCTAGGGGCGCATTTGGGGTGCTACTGCACATGTTTCTAAATTTGCTTGGCAGGTCTGACTTGATTCCAAGAATGTAAGGACGTTGGCACAGAAAATAAAATGTTGGCGATGGAGTACCTAAATAGCCCCTTTCTTGCAGCACGATTATCAGGTTTGTGTGAGAGTCCGGTGTCAAGTGGTCTAACCCTATTTGGTCACAGCCTATCTAGGTTTGTTGCCATTGATTCTACGAACCAAGACATGGTTATTGTAGATCCTACTCGGCTGATGAAGATTACTACCAGAGCGGGGGTATGCGGATAATATTTGTTACTCCTGTGAGGACATGCTTGATGCTCTAGTCGTACTCCGTAGACAACACTAGTCTACGAAGGAAGTCCAACACGGCAGAAAATTAATACCCATCCTAGCCTAGCCTTCTGCAGAATTAAAGTGCTGCCAGCTGCCAACCTTAGATCACCCGGCCTGACACCAACATAAGTAATTACTTGTCATCTGCGTACAGAATAAAATGAAATCCGGCCCCTAAATGACCAACCCCCAATTATTCAACACCAACTAAATGCTATGGGGGCCATCACTCCCGTTAGTTAGGTAGCCACTCCAAAACTACAATTCCAGGCTAGGGAAGGTACCTGCTCTATTCTTAAAGGTGATGTTGCATTGCATGCAACTATGCCGATCAACTCGCCTACTAAATGTAGAGGGTCTCGCGTGAAATCGCTTTCCCTAACTAGCGACTCATTCAGTCAACTACTCAAGTTCAATTGCGCTCGGAGAAACACACCCTTCCACTTCCCCCATAACGCTCGGTGAAAATTATACCCACAAACAGAAAATAATAACACATATATCGGCATTACTCGTGTTGCCCTCAAGTTAACTTGATCGCCTAAAACCAAGTTCCTTGAGGTCCTAACTTTCCTCTGTCGATTTGAGACCGACGGATCTCTATCTCCCGCTGGGCGGATACTATGAGTCCCAGCGATGTGAAAACAACGGGTATCACACCTACAAGATTGTGGCTCGAGGTTTTCACGATATGGAAATTCCAGCTTCTGGCCTCTTTGACGTCGCTCCTAGGCTTCGCCCTATTAGTCCTCCTACTATCTACCTTCACGGAGCGTCCATCATCGGCATGGCCCCTCCATATCATATCGATAAATGGTTGCGTAGCAGGATTGACGACGGTGATTAAAGGATCACTCATGGTGCTTATTGTTGCTTCAATATCTCAGTCTAAATGGACTTGGTTCTCGGATGAGAGATCTCTATGCGACCTGGAGTTTATCGACGACGCATCCCGAGGCCCTTGGGGCAGCCTGGTGTTGTTGTTCAAGCATCGTTTTCGCCTACGCATCGTTAGTTTTAGCGCCATCTTGACAATATTAGCCACCGGGCTAGAAGTTGCTTTCCAGCAGCTTGTTACGATCGAGGCACGAAACTTGGTCGGCGTGAACCAACAGGCCCATGTACCCTGGGCTGGCAGCACAAACCCTCGGGTGAATCCGTATGCTTGGCTTTCCGCTTTCGAAGAAGGAATATTCAGTGATACAATCAATGACTTACCCGCGACATGCCCCAGTGGTAATTGCACTTGGAATACCGTGCCGTCGGTGGGGGTATGCGCAGAATGTGTAGATATTACACATCTACTCCCACAAACGTGGATATCTTGTTCTGGCATATTTTGCAACTATTCATTGGTGGCTACGAACGGCTCTACAGAAAAGGCCGAGCTTGCGGGCTATGTAATGAGGAACGGACCCAAGCCAAACTCAACGTGGGATGATCGAGTACACTTTTCAAACCCAAACGATATCAGCTTTAATATTTCGATGGTAATGAGCGTTCCTTGGGATGTACGTCAGCCGTCTATGAAATCTTATGAGGGTTTCAACGGTGCTAATTAATGGACCGAATTCGGTCGGATCGTCTTTGGCGATTTTGCAATCATCGATATTCCACTGAGTTACTTTCCAGTATTATTTGGGAGCCCCGCCGTTAACACCTGCTCGTTTTGGTTTTGTATGCAAGCGCTCTTAACTAAAGTCGTCTCGGGCCGGTTTTAACAAATAATTATCTCGTCGCAGAACTTGTTATAACCTATGACATCATAGGTTAGACCTACTAAACCTTGTACCTTAGTTAAAACAGATCGCGTAGAGCCTACGAGGTAGATTCGATCTCCTCTCCATGTTGTAACCAGGTTCTATAAGATTATCAGAAAAAGGATAGATTCGTGGAAATGACACACGTTTTCTATTAAAAGAATCTCAATCCGTTTCGTGCTGGCCTTTATAGAACTCCTTTTACGCAAATATATTATTTCTTAATAGCGACGATCTAGGTGACTACTGGATAGGTGCCCCGGTAGTGGCTACCTTTAATAATATACCAGGGTTTAATATGAACGACCGGGACTTCGTTGTTAACCAAACCGACACTTACGTTGATTTTTGGCTAAGGAACGAGCGAAGTGAGCTCAACCTTATTCGCCCATATCTAGACAAGCCTGATCCTGTCTATGGCTTCGTTAATCTCCCTCCCCTTCTACTAGATAGGTGGAACCACACGAAGGGAGAGCGTTCTTCGTGCGCAAACCGTATCGCGAAAAGTCTCAGCAACAAACTTCGTGAGGCTAATCAGCCCAGCCCAAACGAGGACGTCTATTCAGGAGAG
This sequence comes from Xylaria telfairii, assembly GCA_022495065.1. Taxonomy (NCBI): domain Eukaryota; kingdom Fungi; phylum Ascomycota; class Sordariomycetes; order Xylariales; family Xylariaceae; genus Xylaria; species Xylaria telfairii. The sequence goes on along the minus strand of MU383957.1, from coordinate 42,167 downwards.
GTGTGGACACAAGATATTTACATCTGCGTGGCCTGGTACTGGCTCGCCTATCCGGCCTTGATGCTCGTGGCCAGCGTTGCCGTCTTCATAACTACTGTTAGAAACAACATGAAGTCAAGAGGTGGTTTGGCATGGGGAAACGGGACGTTGGCATTGTTGCTATGTGATATCGGCACTGTGGCTAAAAATAATGCCAAAGGGTTCTACGAATCGGACAGTAAACTGCTGGAATCAATTGGGAAAATTCCGGCTCGATTGGAGGGTGATGAATCAGGCTGGATATTTCAAACAACAGTCTAATTGCATTTGGTTTAGCTTCTCTCGTAATCGAAACCCTTTTTGATAGTTGGATTATACGCATCTTGAAGCATAACATTTACTGCTTTTATGTTTAGTGAGCATATATTATAAAAAATAATGTCCATGATGGCTATCGCAACGAGGAACCCCAAGCTTGCAGTATCTGAAACAAGAAGTCGGTTCGTTTTGCTACCTATTGCTACTCGAGATTCGGCGATCACCCCCTTGGCTAATACAAGAGATTATCATCGAAAACCCTATAGGGGCAATGTTGTGATAAACTTGTTAGCTCTACTAGGCGTGGTCATGCTACTCGCTGTAGCTGCGGTCGACAAAGCCTGAACACACCGATAGTGAAAGAGGCGCTATGTAGGTTCTTTTATATGAAAATGGGGAGCCATTTGACCTATCCATTTCGACGGAGAAAAAGCATTCGCTGCCCTCCTACAGGACCCAGTGACACCTACCGAGACCAAGACCGAGACCGAATTAGGAAAAGAGAATCGAGGCCATTCCGACATATAAACTATAGATCTTCAACCGAGTTAGATCGGGTTCATTTACGAAAGGTTATTCACAATTTGGGTATTTTTTTCCCCTTTGTTATATCTTCATACTAAACGCTCGGAGATGATTATTGACATGGTGGGGGGTGGAGCGAGGACCCCAGGTACCCCTCAGCTTGCATTGGCCCGTGACGAAGAGCGCACTAATCGACGATTCTGATAACACTAGGAACGATAGATGTCTATCTATCTATCTAACTGTGTGAATATTGTACAATTGTCGGAGGGCTTGCGGCAGGTATAACGTACCATATTCAACCGTCAAAGCCATGATGCATTCAACCTTGACCTCAAATGACGTAGCATTTTCTTCTCGGGCACTAGCTTTGTTCGTTTTAGCACTACTTAGCTGTGCCCCTCTTTGCTGATATTTAAACTACAGTACTGTACTTCCTGGATAGGTACTCAGATACCAACAGTGTGTCGCTTACACAGCCACGCCATCGCCACACTCGCAGGATTGTCGCGCCGCGGTAAGAACGATCCTCGAGGTTGACATCTCGCCGCCTATTAGGAGGTGATGCTGTTAGGATTCTCAATAGTGGACTTATGCAACCACTTCCTCCACCTGTAGTACTAATATCTCAGGTACACAAGTCGCACTCACTGGGTAGCCTAAGCTGTTCATTCTATGTCAACTCCAACATCTTAACAATCTACTCTAGCCATGTCGGTCGGCACGCTCAATACGCAGATTGTTTTCAAGGAGCCCGGCAAGATCCACTGTGGTAACCGCGATCCTGTCTTGGGACATATCAGCATACGGTATTCTGCTGGACCGAAGAATCCAGGCGCCGAGCTTTTTGGCCCCCTCAAAGTCTATGTCTTTCTTCACGGACGTGCAAAGACGAAAATCTGGAAATCCAACGGCCAAACCACCACCGTCTATCGCGGACGAGCACCACTATTTTCCCGAAAGGTGCTCATATACGATGACTCCTTCAGAGTGCAGCCCGGCGAGGCAAAGGCATTCCCCTTCAGCTTGACCTTCCCCGAAGTCACCGATGCCATGGTGATCGACGAATTTCATGAGGATGGTAGATTCATGTGCCACCGGAACCAGCCACTGCCCCCGAGCTTCCAAAACTCATATCATGGTTTCGCGCACAGATACGAGGCGTTTGTCGAGTACCGTGTCGGAGTCGACGTTGTCATGCCCCAATTGCCGGTGGACGTAAACAAGCCAACCAAGTATCAGGAACCCATCGTTCACTATGAGCGCCCGAGAGTCTCTCAGCCCGTGAGGGGAAGACCCCGCGATTGGCGCGGCTACGTATCAGTGAGCAACGAGCTGCTCCTACCAGAGTCAGATCGACCGTCCGGATTCAGACAAAAGACCAAAGCTTTCCTCGGCGCAGGGCACTTTCCCACGTATTCCTTTGACTGGGTGTGCTTAACACCTGCGGATGTTCACCTTGGGCAGCCTGCATGCTTTGAAGTTCAAATAAAGCCCCGCGCGCAAGAATGCACAGCACCTCTTGTCCCCGAAGTTCGGCTGAAGTACTTCCACATTGAAATCATGGCGCATACCCAAGTGCGCGCACACAGGCAAATCTTCAGGTGTCCAGAGTCCGAGGGCAACTATACGGTAGGGCAGATGATGGGGGTGATAGACAATCGCGAGCCGTTTTCGAAGGCCAACGAATACACCAAGATTATCAACACGGAAGCTCTCGGCATCGGAAAGACAGGCACACTCAGCTCGTCCTTTTCGACGTACAACATCGCGCTGGCCCATAGCATCAAGATCAGCTTCGCCTTTGAGCTTACAGACAAAGAGAAGCAGATTAAGAGAGAATACGCGATCGCGGTCCACCCACATCTCGAAACAGCCCCTCCACCCATAACCGCCATAGCAGGTCCTTCTTCGGGGCCTCAAAATGCGACAGATATGGCATCCGACTTGCCACCGTACGATCCTTTGCCGTCGTATGAGCAGGCGTCGACAAGTAAAACCTAGTAATTTCGTCGGGCCGATAGGAATGGGTTATTTCTTCATTTGCTGATTGTTAGGCGCCGTCGGGTTCGGAAGGCATCCCAAGCGAAACACTATTTTTCCGTTGTATACTACATTGATTAGCACAAACACCACCCTGACCATCCGCCATCTGGTCACCCGACGTTATGGTATCCGGTAGACAACAACACGCATCCCTTAACGCGAAGAGATTCAATGGATTGTATCAATACATCTACTCGTACAAATAATATTCTAGTCCCTTGCATTCTAGATACAGTGGTCAAGTGCTCATGCTTGTTTCAACACCAGTAGGACTTCCACAGCCTAGAAATCACCATTAGCTGAGGTGCAGGGGGCTTCGCGCACCCGATGCAAGACCTGGGAATGGGAACTGGCTGTAATTGGTAGTGCTGTATAGCGTTCACATACTGCCAACTGACCTGACCCCCAGCTTCGCCACAGCAATCCAGGCAAGCATCCTGGCTTGTACGCCCACCACAATCACGGCCTCAGGGATATTTCTACGTACAGCGGCTGGGTTCCCGCGGCGCACATCTTGCGGGTGAAACGAGGGGCAAACTTGTCACGCCTAGCGAGCAAGATTGCCTGTCTACCTACCTATCTATAGGTTGTGGTGTAGCTAGGTAGTTATGCCAGAGCACGCGCCGTCAATAACCACCATGCATCCAGGTGACGAGCTTCTTTCTGCACACGTTGTTTCCGACGTGTCGGTACGAGGGAGCAGGTGATTATGAGCTGGCGCTGCGAGTTTCTGGTGCGCCCTGAAGAGCGTCATTTGACTAAGTGCATAATCAGCCGGTTGTTGTCTTCGGCCATCACTCAGGCAAGCAACCGAAGCAGAACGAACCGCTGGGTGTCTTAGACATTTTGATTCGGTACGCGTAGATTTCCAAGGTTGGCTAAGCCAACCTCCCAGAGCCTAACTCGGTAATCTGTGGGGTGTTTAGTGGCTTGCTACAGTGGCCAAACCACTCCACTAGGGCTAGCGGTCTATGCTGAGCCCACTGGGGAGCTGTTCTAACAAACGGCGACGGGAATAACATGAGACGTCGAGATCTAACATTATTATACCCAACCCAATGCAACGTAGCTAGCTTAGGCAACCGTAGATTAGTTCGAACACGCGGAGAGGCATAAAGCTTATTTTCACTTCCGTCTGGTGCTTTAACGCCGTTCGGTGGCTTTTTCTTAGCATAGCTCCGAAATGAATCCAATACTACAAAATACGCCTCTCGGAAGTTAACCTCTCAGTTGATGAAGCGGTGGAGCATTAAGATGACAGGCGATGAGCCTATAGACTGACTTCTTGTTGTAAATGGCCTTCTGGAACCAGATTGGAACACATTTGAGGTTATCTCCTATTAGTTAGTCGTTGGTTGTCCCTATTCTAAACACCAGAGCGTCACGTTGTGTATGAAGAAATCATCATAATAACCACACGATCACGGCAACAACCCACGACGGGATCCGGATTTCGAAGTGTCACAGCAATAAATACAGCGTCACTATGTCAAATTTCTCGGGAGATTGATTTCTATGATTTTTATTTGTAGCGATGGGGTTGAAGCATCACGTACACGAAAAGGGACTACTAATCGATCCTACAGCGAGCTAGGCCAGAGAGGCATTGCGATAAGGAAAATGATGCGGACAAGGTCGCAACACGGGCGGGGGTTCAGCCAAGGACAAAATTTGAGCTCGAAATCCATTCGTCAAAAGTCTATGTGTTTGTATGGCTAACGTAGTTATTAGATAAAGCTATACTTGTTTACTTGCGTGTTTTTCTTTGCCGTTTAGACGCTCTGGACTCTTTCTCCGGAACTGCTTGCGCTGAAACGCCAGCTTTTGTTCCACCGCGCTTTGGCCTGCCCGTACGGCTGGCCGAGTCTATAGAACCCGCCATTGTATGTAAGCCCGCAGCAGACTTTGCCTCTTGCAAGCGCCTACTTCTTCGTGGTGCTTCGGGGGGATCTTGGAGTGGTCGGTCTACTCGAGGCTTCTCGCTCCCCCGGGATGGTCGGCCGCGGCGTCTTTTTTCTCTCGGAGGGGACGGCGGACTCTCGTGTCCGGAAGCGGGCTTGTGGACGGTGTTCAGTTCTCCCTGGAGGTTGATAGCTAGCGGTGATTCTTGATGGTATAGGTTCGTAGCTGAGAAAACTTCTTGATTTGCCTCGGCAGGGGAAGGAGACACAGACCGAAATTCCCTTAGGTTTGTGTCGGTAAAAGTGAAAGGACTGTTGCTTTCGTGCGGATTTGGTGGAGGGGAGTAAGTAACCTTGCTCATCTCCTCTTCAAGCCACTTTTCAAGAGGCTGTTCATGCTTCCAGGACCTCCCTGGATAATACGGACCCCATTTACTGTCCCATATTTTCCTCTCCATCCAGGTGTTTTTAACTCTCTCAGCTGCCATCATATGTATATCGGAAGGGATCGCTTCGTTGTTTTCGCTATTTCTTAATTGGTGTAGCATTCGCTCGCTCTCTTTCGTCAATTGATAGAAGAACTGGTGGAGTGGACGAGACGCCTCCCGCTCGCGCTCCTTTATAGTCTGCGCCCTTTCTATCTGTTGTATCTTTTCGCCTTCCGCTTTTTCACCAGTCTCAAGCCCTGATGACTCCATAATAGGAGAAGAGGAGTAGAGATTTGCATTCGCCGTCTTTGGCTCTGTGTATAAATCAGCTTCGGCCTCAAGGGGCTCTTCGTGTTTCCATCGCCAGACCATTCCACAATGTTCTTTCCAGTTCTCATTCCAGATGCCCTGCTCTACCCAACGCTTCTTTACACGCTCTTTTGCCTGCGCGCCGTATTTAATCTGGCCAAGAACGATAAAGCGTGGGTCCATCTCGTCTTCTCTCATAGCTTTGTTCCACTCTTCGTCCACTTGGGCTTCGAATTGGCTTGAAGGAAAAGACGCGCGATATTCCATCTCTAGCTGGAACCGGCGCTGTGATAGCCAGCGCTGTTCTTCATCCGGCTGACCAGGAGTTGGCCATTCAGTTGTTGTGCCAGATGGAGATGATACGAATAAGGGGGGAGAGCCGATAAACCGGCTTCTGGCACGGTCAAGCTTCTGGGGATTATTTGCCAAACTCTGTAGGGCCATGTCCACTTTCGCAAGACCTCCCCCCCGACTCAGGTCAGCCAGATAATAATCCATGAAAATAACTGATTAAAGTAAAGCTGGATAATACGTTGGATGTTGTCAAGGCCAAATAGATGACATGAATCGTTGGAGGGTTGGACATAACAAGAGTGGAAATGGGAGAGAGCAAAAAAGAGAAGTAAAACAGACTGGGCACCAATGACGACGGAAGAAGGGAGGTGGGCACGGTGGAGAGGCGCCGAATAAATTTCTGTCGCGTTTAGTTTCACGGAAATCTTCCCAGTACGTGTTCGAGGGTTAGCGCCAGCCAATTTACCGCGCAACGAAGAGCAATGTCTCAGCAAGCCAATCGTTTTTCAAGAAGGAAATTGATAGGTCTAGAACAGCACAGTATGTCCTTGTCTCCCCGCGCCTATAACGAAATACTAAACCAGTACACCTAATAGAATCCTCAGGTACGGTGTCTTCTCAAAATAACAAGACATAATATTAAAGGCGTTGCGATACGATATCGAGCGACTCGGACAGCTGTGAGCTTTCTAATTCAAATTAACTATGTTAATAATCTATATGATCCCTAACCAGTAATAAGACCAATGCAGTGATGAGGCAGGCGGTACATATGTGGAGCTATAGGTACTGTTTCTTAGGTTACCAGCAACCCTGGTAGGCAAACTTGGTATATTATTCCGCTCCCTACTGGGCAGCTACATGTACCTCTGTAGGTAGTTCGTGGTACCTCACTGCAGGCCTAATTATTAGGTAGCACGATGACAAAACCCCTCGGACATTCATATCTGCTGATCAATGCCTACACTATGACTTAAAAGAATGCAGATAGTTCTAAACCCTACAAGGTCGACAAGCGTGTACGGCGGCCCCCTCGTAAAATAGAAACGTAAGAGTCCGACAAACTGCAAAAAACTCTTCGCCGTAGATTTTAGCGAGCTTTGGATGTGTTTTCCTATCGTTATAGAATGATGTACCTCCACAATTTTCCATTTTTACTTAGTCCAAGAACCTGTCTCGGGATCTTATTCCATGAGCCGACCTACATACCTGTAATGATACCTCTTTTACCACTCCCATGTGGTCCCAGGGAGGCTATTGCTGACATGGAAAGGTAGGTGAGCCAAGTAAACATCGACCATCTACGGATACTCGAGTCTTGCAGGCGGCTGCGCCCCTGGGAAATTGGGATGGGTGACAGTATCGCCTAAATTTTGTGGCGGTTTAGGGGCCAACTTTCGTGGTGTTTTCGGGTTTGCGTTCTTTCCAGGTCCCAAGTGTGGCGGGTGAGGCGTGGCTAGAGCTTTACGGGCCGTGGCTCGCTGGCCCGTGGCTTGACGAGGGGTGGCTTGACCAGCTACGGGTAGAGTTGGATGGGCCATAAGAAGAGCTTTATTGCCAGTGGGTGGAGGGTCGTGGGGCATATGGAAGGCTTGATGGCCTATTGGTACACCCTGATGACCGATTGGTAGGTCTTGGTAATCCGCAGGTACGGCCAGGGGAGCTCCAACTAGTTGATAAGCTGTATTTGGGTTTTGGTAACCTGCCATCGGAGCTTGAAGCTGCCTTTGCGAAAAGAGAGGTGGAATTTGACGTAATGGTGTGCTAAGCCCTTGTCCACCATAGTAGTTGAGCAGCATTTGGGCTGCAGAAGCTCGCTCCTCAGGGTTGAGCGCTATCATTTCCATCATGTCTACGACAAGACGTTCTTGCGAGCCAAGCGCAGCAATGGCCGCGTGAAAGCCTTCCATACCCTTATGAGTCTTGACAAATTTACGGAATCCTTTGTTTTCCGATGTCCATAACAATGCAACAAAGAGTGACCACACATCAGATTTGTGTGTTGCAACTCCATATTGATGCAACTCTGGGGCCATGAATTCCATGGTACCAGCCATGGTATTGGCGATAGCTTGGTAGTTGCTGAGTCCAAAATCACTGAGCTCGAAGTGATATTGGTTAGACCGTACCGAGTACAGGATATTGTCCGGTTTGATATCTCTATGGACAATAGCCCGCGTGGCGAGGAAATCAATTGCTTGGAGAATTTGGTAACTGGCAAGCCTGATAATTTCCTTAGTAGTGCAGAGACGATTTTGTAACTCCATTAAAGAGGTTAAGCTCCCGTCCTTTAGAGGCATAATGATATTTACAGGACCCACATCCCAGCCCTGAGACCAGATGTATTCGATGATATGAGGCTATAGTCGATGTTAGCTTCTATTAATCCCACAGTATAGTAGAGGCTACTCACATGCTTCATTGTCGAGAGAATTTTTGCTTCCCGAAACCAAGCCGCGCGGAGCTTCTCTGCATTCCCTCCCGCCCCAGACCCCCTAAGGCTCTTGACGGCTATGAATTTGCCGTGGTCTATGTCGATTCCTTTATGTACGTCTCCGAATGTACCAGACCCTAGATGGCCAATCGATGTCCATCTTATTGGTAGCGGCAGGGCTCCTGCGGTATGGAGTCGGGTTTCCCTCCCGGATACTGGCGCGGTTTCAGACTCGTCGATAGTCTCAGCCAGGTGCGAGTTTTCATCCAACGCAAATTCTCCTCGTTCTCTAGCTTTTTCAATCGTTTCTAAGGTATCCTGATACCATTTTATCCTGAATTGGAAGAGGTCCCGACCAACACCACCGATCCCAATGATCCCGTTTAGGTTATGAAGTACGGCAATTTTTCGAGGGCGTCCATACTGGAAAGGATAAGAGGGTTGGCCATAAACTTGACATGTCTGACTGTGGGATCGGTCATAGAACATGACAACATGGGTATCTGGGTCGATTTCGAACGAGCAATGGGTTTTCGAAATATTGCCACCTTCGAGGACGATATCGCCGTCACGACCGAGTGTGACAAGCGTACTGCTATTCGCCGACTTCGAGCGGACGTGACCAATATCCAAGACTGGGGTGCCATTCCCAAGCTTTGAGAGAAAGCGCTTGTTGCGAGGAGACCTAAGAACCTCATGGGCCCGATCGCTGAGTGGTAGAAGGGCAAATAAGGCTTTTGGGGAAGGCATGTCGACGTGATAGGATACCCTAGCGTCGCTAGGAAATGAAAATATATGAACTCGTTATGGGCTATGTAACCCGCAGCTGATAGCAATCTGGTAGTTAAGTCGGGATGGCTGTCAGTTAAAAACACATTCGATTTTATAAAAGAATGATGACTTTGGATCTGAGAGGTGCGTTTTATGACGATCCGTATGCGGAGCGAAGCTGAGGTCTTCGCGTGGCGTTTACATACAAACGATCGGCAATTCAAGGAACGACCAAAAAGAAAGAACCGGTACGTGGCTACTCCTGTAAGGAGGTATCAATAATCTGCAAGTATTGTTTGGTCAGTGACTTCACGTCACAGCACACCCGAGGTTCGGCCGCTGTCATACAAGGTATTAAGTACAAGAGCTACTTGGTCTATTAAGCGCCAGCAAAGAAAAGATAGATTGTGTATATAGAGTGAGACCACAACCAGGGCAAGGAAATTTATGAATGTTTGCTCGGGCATTTGCATCGGTTCCAAAAAAGGTGGTACTCGCCGAAAGGTATTCCTAGGGTGCGCAGGCGCCTAGGGGTTGACGGCAGCGGGCCGTGTTCGATAACAAGGGATGCCCTTTGTGATTTACTAATAGTCGCGTTTGCCGAGAATCGTACGTATTTCTCCTCAGCGTGGCCCAACCTCAATATATTCCGAGGGGGGTTAGAGGATTTTCAACCATCCGTAGGGGACGACTCATGCCGTGGAAAGAAAAGGTTGACTCAAATTTGAAAAGATGATTGAATCCACACCGAATGATAGCTTTTGACTATTTTGAAATTGAAACACAAGGCTAAAAGGTGAGATTTATCACCTAGTTCCGATGGTGACACTGGTAACCGCAAAGCTCACTGTACTGCGCAACAGATCAATAGCTATCACGTTAATCGAAGGGTACTCTGCGAGGTGCTATTCACTATTCTCGTATTCATGGGCTCAGCTACGAAAAGAAGCCGTACGATATCTTAAACCATGATGCTCCCTTACAGGAACTGGCAATCTTTCCGACCAACCAGGCTTATTTGTTTAGTACAACCCTGGGCCCTGCTTAACTAGTACCCAAAAGTATTCAGCTCACATTATCCAATCATTATCAAACAGGCTGCCCGGCCTGGGGACTCCAACCCCCTTGCATTCTCAGGTGGTCATTTGTGATGCTAATGCTGCAGCTGAGACATCTTGATCTCAGTCCTTAGTCTGCGCCGTAAACGGCCGCTGGGAAGTTTGTGTAGCTATTTCAGCCAACCATACCGATGGAGGTGACACCCTCGATTCGCTGGTGGAGCTGCAATAACGAGCGCTTAGCGAAGTAGGCTGTGCGCCATCTCACAAGTTTCAGAGAAGAGCGTTAAGACAACAAGTCTCTAAAATGCAGGTAGTGAGGTGGGGTTCTGATGAGATTAGGTTTGGAGTCGAATAGCAGGCCCTAATGAATGCTACCTTCTCTGTAAGCCGCATCTTCTATGTCACCTAGCTCTTGAGGGCATATAATCTCGACCTATTATATACTCCTAGGCTGATTCCCATATCATTTCCATGCATAAAATTGAGTTGCGTGGGTGATTTTAGCATTAAAAATCCCTTGAGAGTTTACCCTATGTCACTTAGTTCAGAAGTTCGTAGTATTATTGAATCTCTCATATCCAGTGAGGTTTGATCCTCTCGCTAATCACCTCTGTCACCAGTCTGCGATACGCTGTTTACGAACTTCAGCATTTCCTCTGATAAGCATTCAGGCTTCTCGAGGGGAATAAGGTGCCCACAATCTTTGATGGTCTTATGAATCCAACCAAACTCAGCACCTATCTGCCCAACCAAGTCCCGCTCAAAGTCCTTATCACCCCTAAGGACCAGCACAGGCACCTTTATTTTCTCTTCAAGTTCCCTATAGTTTTCGGCAGAGGCATAATCAGGCCATGCGGCTGTGGCAGCTTCGTTGCCACGCAGTGAGTCTTGGATGCACTGATTCATCGCCTCCTCGTCTAGCGTGCCTGGTTGAGCCGTAAGTACGTTCTCTAGCGCGAACCGTACTCCTTCCGCGCTTTGATAGGCGGCTCTCTGTTGTGCCTTGATCTCCTGAGGGAACTCCAGTCCTCCTAGAGGGGCGGGCGCTACAAGGACGAGTCCTCTAAGTGATGGCGACGTGTTCGTTGCAGCATAATGCTGTGCTACTTTGCCACCCATTGAGTGTCCGACGAGGATGTATCCAGCTTCATGGCTCACGAGACCCGTTTCGGAGATAATGGCCGATAGATCAGAAGACAATTCGGTAATGCCATAAGCACCAGGTTCGTGTGCCCCAGTGCTAGGGGACCAGCCGCGAGCATGGTAGAGTACCTTGTGGAAAGTTTCCAAGTAGGGGTGAGATAAAACGTGTTTATACGTCGCGGGTGAGCCACCGTAATAGTGATGAAAGACTAAGGATGGGAGGGATGGCGAAGGTTGCCCAATAGTTTCATAATGTAGTGTAACTTCGTCACAAATCTTTACTGTACTGGTTGACTGGGCCATTGTAGAATTTTGTATGTACATAATTAAGTTCAGAGTGGGTGTGATGATAGTCTAATTGACCAGCATCGATCTCTTAAATTATATAGAAAAATCACTTCATGACAAATTGTACCCTAGTATGTCATATTCCTGCGTCAGAGGAAAGGAGTTAGATCTTCGAACCAGGGAGCTCCGATGATTCACGGTCGTGCGGCTAATAAGCGTGCCAAGTTGTTAAGATCTACGATCACGTTAGCCCAAAATGATATCTAGCTCTTAATCTAAAGCTTAATTGCCGGAATGCAGGAATAGTTGTGGAGACTTTAACTCCGAATCATCACGGAGTTAAATATTGCCTTCACTAGCAACAGCAGCTAGACTCATGCTTTGCATCCACTTGCGGCGCTGCGAGGAAGTCACAACAATGCCGAAAGATTAACATAAAATTAGTCCTATCCCCCATGAATAGCGCATAATAATCACACTAGAAGTAAACTCACTCTCTATAGTTTTTTCTATTTTTTCAAATGAATTTAAAGGGATGTTGAATCTTCTTCTTGGTATTGTACGACCATTAATCAACGAGTAATTAGCTGCTCGGATTTCACTACCGCGGAGGCATATTTGTTTGGCTATTCCCGAGCCTTCCATGCATCCCCTAAGTGGAACGTTGTCCGGAGGCACCGCCCTGCGCAGACTTTTTATCCTCACCGACACATGCGCGGCGATTGACGGACTTGTCTTTGAGCATCGGGCCCAGGACTCGAATCATTCTCTGAGTATCCCATACAGGATCATCAGTCAATTCGGAGATCTATAGATTTCAGCATGGGTGTGTGGAGAGGTAGAAGCAACCGAGTGCGGGACGAGAAACTTACGACGATACGGTCAAACTTGGTACCAGAAAGGAGCGCCGGTAGGGCTTTCGCGTCACTGCAGTTCACCTCTATATTAACTTTCAGAGTGCGAAGTCGGCTGACAAAGAGCTTGAACTGGTTCCTGATATGATAGAACAGCTTGCCGTAGATGTCGTTTTGAGCGGCTCCATTATCAACCTTAATCACCTCATCGATGTCCCGGCCGCTCAAAGGGTCCGATGTAGCTTTCATCATGTTGTGCTCTAGTAATTACAAGAGGTAAACAACGTAAACACGACTACTAAACGGAGAGACGATACTCATAACTATACTTACGGATTAAGATGCCAAATTGAAGTACAGTGGTGTCCAAACGGCAATACAAGCATCTCTTCATAGTATTTCTTCATAGCAACACGCTGTGCTGGGGCCACCATGTCGAGCTTCTGATCCCAGTCGTCCTTGTTTTTGTATTTCCCATCCCACGGCTTCATCGTCGCTTTTATCTTCGTAAAGAGCTCCATAGCGTTCGCACGGATGCCAGGACTTGAGCCGGCAAGGATTGTCAAGAAGATCATAGCGCATATCCTGCGGTTGACCTCCATCTTCAGACTTCCGACGCGACCGTGCTTCCAAGTTTTGCTGTAGGGTTGGAGAAATTGGGAGCTGCTTGTAGTAGGAAGGCTTCCATAAACGCTAACGGTGTGGAGGGCGAAGGATGTGATCTTGCGATCGTCGTAGACTCCAGGGCCAAAAGCATCGGACACATCGTCGAATCCAGGACCAGTTACAGGGAACTTAGGCACGTCTCGGAGCAGAGGCATAACTTGTGATCTCATAGCAGAGTAACACCAGTCTGGCACGAAGTGTGAATACCAGAAGTGTACCGCGCATTCTGCAGTGACGAGGTCGTCCTTGGAAGTAATCGCTAGAAGAAGCAGAATCAAGTTACGGACCGTAACGTATTCATCCTTGTCGTTGAGAACAATTCGAAGATGGGGCGGTGCATTAACCGGCAGGCTTATGATTGTCTTCACCAGGGTGCTAAGGTCTCCAGAGGCAGCGAAATTAGTTTCAAGGGTAGGAATAAGTTTTCGTGACAGAGGTGAGTAATCGAAACGGAAACACGAATTAAAAAAAAAAAAAAAGAAAAAAAAGTAGCCTACTAGCAAACAGAATATTCATGCTCTTGATGTTTGAGCCTTCGTTGCCAGGGAGGTTTAGAACATCGATGGGAGGGAGATCGAGGTACATGCAATGATCGTGGCGTTCAAATTTCTCGACGAACTTCCGCTGCTCCTCATCCGCCGGTTCCCAGTTCTTCCAGGATGGCTCTCGATTCTCGACCTTATACTGGGGGCGCCAGTCTCCACTGGAAAGGGGTGATCTACAGTCGGTCTTGTAGCCTTTCCAATGGCGCTTTTGGCAGAGCTTGCCACAGTACTGTGTGCATTCCTCGGTAAGCATCTCTCCAAAAGCAAGGAGTAATAAGCGAGGGATACAGACGAGCACTAGGTGACAGTTAGAACAAGCGCGAAGAGGTTTTCCTGAAGCCCGGCATTCTGGGTTGGCGCAGCTAGGCCGGACCAGAGGGTGAGTTGAAGCCATGTTTCTTTGATTTGCCCGTGCCAAAGATTCACTTTTCCGAGGAAGCAAATGTCTAGACTTCAGGCCAACATAAAAGCTAACAACTGAACGAAAAGATGAAGAGGGGAAGGAAAGCAGAACCTTTGGAAGGATGGGAGGACGTTAATAGTACTATACAAACGGAGAATCGGACGAAATGTGCACCAACAGCATAACAAGTATGACGTGTATTTCGCTAAACTAGACAGCAGACATATTCCAGCGCCCTATAAGACAGATACCACAATTGATCTTATACACAGTTAACAGCTTTGGAAATACCGATAGATCAAACGGGGACATTCAAGTTACAGCTTCTGTAGTCTTCCGGCTGGCCTCGTCGACGTTATTCGTTTTACAAACAGCGTCGAACTAAGTACAGGTTCTTTTTCTTTTCATTTCCCTGTTCGTTTGTCTCTCAATAGTTTTGAGTGCGTCTTGGAACTCTGAAAATACATATCTTTACTTCTGGACATAGACTATCAAGGTGGCTAGGCGAAAGTATTTTATCACGTTCAGATGTGATAGCATAGTTCATTGCTGTGCTTACTACGAAAGTGAAGACCAGTTAGATAGTCGTTTGCTTAATTTAGGCCGACTGACCTAGCATACAACAACAGCCCCAGCCTATCCCGATGCTACACCAGGCTATGTCAAGATGCAACCCATACATTGAATGTGCGAACCTTCCAATTAATTACCCCATTCCCAGAGGTCGTTCTATATATCCGCTAGTAGCTTCAAGCCAAGAATCGGGAGCGATGTAGCTATCGCAAGTAGAAGTGTCAACTTAACGCACCCAACAGCACCAGTCTCCAATAACCTATTATTCAAATTGCAGTAAACAAAACAGCAACTACATTTCCCATGTAATTACAAAGCGTAAGGCATCTAGTCATGTATAAAATGCCCGGATACTCGGCCACCGTTCAACCCGATCAAGAAATCTTAACAAGGCGATTCCTCAGCGCCGAATTCTCCACCGCAAGCACTTTCCCATCCTTATCCATCTCAAACACAAACGCGTCCAGTGGCTGCGACCCATACACTACCGCCGAGAGAGACACCCAGGTAGAGCAATCCGTAGTAAACGGCTTCGTAATCTCGGGCAGCGCGAGATCCTCAAACGTCGCCTTGAAACCAACCTTCCTCCCACCATCGGGCATCGCGTCCCAGAGACCGGTGGGATACAGCCGCACGCTGGGGGTCATGTCAGCCCAGTAGTCCTGCGAGATATTCTGCCCCAGCGCGACCACGAGGCCCATTAGATTGGTCCCGTTGGATATCCATGGCCCCACGCCTAGCCCAGGCTTCTCGGCGTCCACGGTTATCGTTAGAGACGAGTTGAGCGAGGCGTTTTCGGACATGTAGGCCCCTGCGAAGCTGGTGTTGGCCTGCGCCCGCGCGATGCCGAGCATGGTGGGGAGATACGTGTTCGACAAGGTGTCGGCGATGTCGAGCACGAGCGACGCCGGCAGGTCGCCTGCTGCTGCGATGCTGAAGCCGATGTCGAAGTCGGGGATCACCGCGAGTAGGGCGCTGTATTTACCTATGCTGCCGAGCTTGTTGAATGTTGTTGCGAATTGGTAGGTTGAGTCTTTTGACGTTAGTATTTTTGAAATATTATTTGAAGGGACGGGGGTGGGTGAAGGACTTGTTGAAAAAAAAAAACCGACAATCGCGTCCCTGTTCATTGAGGCCGGAATCATTACGTACTCTGAGACGGCAGTGACAGTCTACGTACGCCCCAGGGGCTCCCGACGGATGATACGGGATCGGAGCTGAATGTGACAGGACGCAGCCATCGCCGTGTTACGGGCCAGGGAAGCAGAGTTGACTTCAAGATTGCTCTCCCTACTGCGGCCATATCCGAAGCCGACGAATAGACATTTCCGGTGCTGGTTTAGGATTAGTCACCAGCCGAATAAGTAGGTCATTATCCCAAAATTTAAGGAACAAGCTCACGGCGATTCGTTCCCCATGTTAAAAGCCCATGTCGTCAGGTATCTGCCGCCCGGGATGACGCCCACGGAGTCGTTAGGCGTGGTGTAAAACGTGTGGCTCAGATTCAGGGGCTTCACTATCTTGTCTTCGAATGATCGCTGGAACGGTTTTCCTGTCATTTTCTCTAGCGCGTAGCCTAGAAGGACGTAGCCTATGTCTGAGTAGGCGGGCGTGACAAACGGTGAGAAGGATGGAGGAAGCTTCTTTAGTCCTTCAAAGAATTCTATGGCGGGGTATGGATATTAGTCGAAGATGACTGGTGATGGTATAATGAATGACTCTATTGTTTGAGATGACAAGTTGAACTGATAATGTGAGATAGCGATACTCACGGGTCCTATTACACACCGGAGCGCTTCCGCAAGGCGGGATATCAACGTCAGCTAGAACCGGCAGACCAATTGCCGTAGTCTGCGTCATGTTACTGCTCTGCGTGAGCTCTCCGATGAGCGAGTCTAACAAGCATCTACTTAGTGATGATCCGAAGACAAGATCAAGCGCATCGGCTCACAGTCTCTCATCAAGCCCGATATCTGGCTTGCCAGCGCCCCTATGGTAATCGAGCCCCAATCCGGTGACGTGAGCGAATGCGATGTATCCGGACCCTCGGCAGCCATAGCCGCGATTTCGGGGATGAATTTAGCGACGGGCTCATTCCACGAAGCATCCCCCACTTCAGCAAGGAAAGTCAACATAGTGAAGATCTTAGTCAGGCTCCCTATGCGGTAGACAGTATCTCCGTCCACCGTCTTTGTCCCAGTCGTGTTCATCGTCGCCAGGTTCTTGGCCGTCCAGTAGTGCGACCATAGTGGCTTCTGCTCGCTCGCGGCGAAGACTTCAACTGAGTAGGAGAATTTGTCGGACCCCGTGTTGTTGGCGTTATCGATGTACTGCCCGAACACCCAGTCCAGGGCAGCGGCAGCGCCGCGGATGCCGTCATACCCAAATAGGTTGTTGGGCTTCGGGTAGCCAAGGCCATAGATCGGGCAGTTCTTCTTTGCATGTGAGCCGATAGCATGGAACACAACCAGCCAAATTAGAATGGACCAATGAGTGAACATTGTGGTCAGAGCGCCCAGTATGACAATTGGGATCGAGGCAATTGGATGCTCATGGCATCGTTCTTGGTGCCAAGCGCCTGGAATATCTATTAACTATATGCCAACTTGAGTCTAGAAACAGGTATTCGTTATCAACCACCCCCTAATATTAGTCTGCCATCATCATCATACCATCAAGACTCAACCCCTGGGCTCATATCTAACTGTGATTTCCTATTGGATAATGGAATTCGGAATAACATCTAATTCGTTATGTCGGAGGGCCGGATAAGGTTCTTGCAATTAACCGCGAGATAGTAGAGTGCCTTACCTAGGTAATGCTCGACACTGGGCGACAACTAAACAATGCGTCAGCCTTTATCATGTTAACTATCATTAGGGTGAACGAGTAAACTCGTACGCTCATCTATTTCTAGAACTTGTTTCTCGTCACCGGTCGTCCTTACATATATATATGATTGATTGTGTGCGTGCGCAAACGTGTTGTCGACCGCCCCTTTTGTGTTGCTGACACTGCACTGCACGTACCTCACCTAGTTCCACCCTCTCCTTAAAATAACCTTCTATAATAAAGTGCTATCAATATCGCCGTAGATATCGAATTAACAACATAATGCAACTTATGATGCCATCACAAACATCTAGAACTTAAGGGGCTGTTGCTATTTAGAGATCCCGCTCGGAGGCTTGGACTCCGACATGCTTGGCACTATATATCAACAAAGCCTAATACATTGCTCGGTCCCGATCAACTCCTGATCTTCCTACAAGTTCTTTCTCTTGGATTTCAATCGGGGCACGATAGGCAAGTTCCCGGTGACCGGTTCCGCAGGCGGGGTGCGCACGTGGTTTGGGTTTGCTCAAGATGGCGGCTATTCAGGTCCTCACGCACCTGGGAATTGAGGCTTTGCGGCTCATGGTCTAATCTGGATATGCCATGTTGTAATCAGCCCCCCGGATGACATATACTGTTACCACCTCGCACTGGTAATATAAAGTGACACAAATCATTTCTAAAGTATCACAGGCGGCAACGTACTTTGATGTGAATTCCGATCCGTATCAATTCTATACGCCCATCGCCGAGCCATCAGATGCATCGTCTGTACTATGGAGGGGTGGGAGCGTCCAACACCAAATGAACATGAACTCAACGCAATATAATAGACAAGTGATCTTCCGTCTTCAACTTCCAATTATGGCAGGGGCTATAGCATCGGGAAGCAAACTCGCTGTGTCGTGTCAAGCGCCCTGCACTTAGACGGATGGATGCCAATCGCTATACCTGCCAACCAAAGACACCACATGAATGCTAGTAGTCATAGATCTCTCTAACCTCCTTCAAAATGCAAAAATTATATACTGGTACAGCCATTTTCAACATGCAAGAACCTCATTACCCTGTGGATGTCCTCTACTAGAACTTAGTTTCCGTTCACTGCCGGAGAGCCGCCGTCTTCGTGCGCAGCCGCAACCACGGAAAATTGGCCGCCAGCACCGGCCCAGGTTATTTCTCGGCTGCGAATGGCCGAGTTATCGATCATCGTTGGAACCTCAATATCGTCCGTGGTACCTTGACCAGTTTGGTAGTTTGCAGAGAAACCCCACGAATGCACATGGCCTGCCTTATCAATTGCGAAACTGGTATCAACACCAACCGCGACAAATTTAGTGTCAAGGTCTATTAGGTTGTTAGTTATGGATAGCTAGGTAGTGTATGGAGAGTGGCTTGGATCAACTTACCAGGGACTGCAGTAGGTTTAATGAGAATGCGCGGCTTCTTGTTCTCATCGAAGATAGCATTATCCTCAGCGAATAAGTCGGCTGGTTGGCCAACTTGATGGCCATCAACACGACCCCAAGTCAGGAGTTGCCCATCTTTTGTACGAGCAACCGAGTGGTGTTCACCACCGGCAATCTGTTCAATTTCCATGGATTGGAGAGATTCAACAAGTTTAGGCTGGAGGACCATGGCATCATCCTTGCCGGTATCATCGTGGTGACCGGTCTGAGAGTAGTTGTTTAGACCCCAGGACCAGACGCGACCTTGATTATCAGTGTAGAAACTGTGATAAGAGCCGGCGGCAATGTCAGTGGCGTAGTGTCTCTTGCCGAACATACCGCAGGGTTGGGGTTGTAAGGTGGCCGTGGGGCCAGCATGACGCGTCACAGGTTTCCGGCCTAATTGGAACTGACCGCCGCTGCCCCATGTCCAGACCTTGCCATGAATATCGATGGCTATCACATGGTTGGAACCGCAGGCGATGTCGGTAATGTCTTGTAGAGGTGCAATTAACATGGGAGTTGGCTGCACTCTGATGTCCTTGGCGAATCCAATGATACCATCAGCACCACGGAATGTTCCCCAACCAAAGACAAAGCCGTCCGTTGTGAGGAGGAAAGAAGCCGAATCAGTGGCAATCACTTTGCAGATGATGTCCGTCTCGTCGAGGTCGCCATCGTCAATCTGAGCGGGCGTGCTTTCGCGAGGGTTGATTCCAGTATCATCATCATCGTCGTCATCGGAATCCTCAGCATCCGCATCACGCACTCCGCCAGCCCAAGTGGTATCACGACCGAGAGCCTTGTCGTCATTGACACCCCAGGTAAGAACGCGATTGTCTTTGGTCAGGGCGATGGCGTGCATGCCTCCGCAGGCGATATCCACGACACCGACATCTTCGGCGCCGAGATTGTGATTTATACGAGGCCGCTTGACATCGATGGGCTTCTTCCCATCGTATTTCCGGCTGCCCAGGCCGAGTTCGCCAGAGCTGCCTTCCCCAAAGACGAATATGTCGAGGGGGGTGGTAGGGACGGGATTATCAACGACGGTTCTCTTCCGCCGCTTCAATACAACCTGCTTGCGCCAGCCAGTAGGGCCTTCTTCGGCCTCAGCAACACGGGCCCTCTTACTAGGTCTGGGTGCACATGTTCCGGCGCCTTCCGACGCGTGTTCAGGCTCGCTAGGTTCAGGCTTATCTTCATCCTCATCCTCATCATCTATCGGTCGCTTGCCATTGGCATTTTTAGCGGGCTTCTTCTCAGCGGCAGCCTTCTTAGAAGGCGCAGCTTTCTTAGCAGGAGCGGCCTTCTTTGTGGCAGCAGCCTTTGTCTTTGCAGCAGCGGCCTTGGTAGTGGCAGCTGGCTTCTTGGTTTCGGGGTCTAGCTTCGCGGCTTTAGCAGCCTTCGTAGTCTTCGCCGTTGCTGTTGGTGCGGCTTTGGCAGCAGCTTTGGTGGCGGTCTTAGCAGCAGTGGCTTTCGTGGCGGGAGCTTTGGTGGTGGTGGCTTTTGTGGTGGCGGTGGTTTGGGGTTTGGGTGCTGCTGTGCGCTTCGTGGGTTTGGTGGCAACAGCAGCCGCCTTCTTCGGCTTTGGGGCCATGGTGATCTCTGCGATGCGCGCTGCGCGGTGCGAGGATGCGAGAGGGTGAAGGTGAGAGATGGGGAGATGGGAGTGATGGGTAATGTCGCTGTTGGTTCCGGATGCGCTTCTCGCCGCTACTCGTCGCAACGCGGCTTCAACGGTCGGTCGATGCAGAAACGATATATGGAAATGTGTAAAGGGGTCGATGAATTATGTACGACGGTGCTGCACCGAGAAAAGGCGCGGAAGTCAGCGGAAACGCACAATATAAACACGAGCCTGATGGGCTGATGGACTGATGGTCTGGCGACCCGATTTAGCGCAGTTCTTTGTGTGGGATCGAGTTGTGCAGGTGCAAAGAGCTTTCACAATAGTAACCTGACAATGCACACAAGATGAAGTCCGAGGGCCTTCCTTTGTCGATGCGTGCAGATGAAAGTAGGTTCTGCAGAGAAAGATGGGAGGTGGAAGAAGAAGAGGAAGGGAGATGATCAAGAAAAAGACGCGGCGCGTTGTGTGTATGTGTGCAGGTGGATTGGCAGGTATTTTTACAACACACTGCTGCGATAAGACAGAACCAGGATCAGCTAAATCGGGATCAGTCAGCATAGAAAATATTGGTTTTGGCCTTGGCGCCCGAGGAAGGTGGGCTTTTTTTAAGTGGCCAATAGCAGCAGCGCATATCGGCGAGCTGCAGTGGCACCACCACTACCTAGGTAAGCAGTCGAACGAAGCCCGGGCTGGCTGAATGCGGTAAATCAGGACGTCCAGTGATGTGACGAGAGCCCACAGGAGCTCACCTCAGGTGCTACAGGTGCTAGTATGCAACGCCTACAACACACCTGGCCAAGGGACCACCTAAGTACAGCACTACAGACAACCGGTTCTCGGTACCTTGCTGTAGCCACCCGGGCGGCTAGGGTATTTGTACCTTGTACATGGGGAAGTACATAAATCCAGGTACCTTCCAAGGTTCATGTCACCACCACCTTTACCTTTACTTGAAAATTTACTAAGGCTGTGTTACCATTATCATATAAGCCATACCGATCACCCAATGAATCTCACGTTTTCTTACCTGGCGCTAGTACCAAGTTCGTCCCCAGGTTATTTTCTCTTACCTGTTTGTGCAACATAGTATAATACGCGTCGAGGACACCACCCGGGAATGTCGGCGGCTCAGTTCAGCAGAGAGCATGTACGCTGCATCAAGATGAGACATGCAAGATGGGCGGTTACACATATATCATAAGAGTCACCAAGTACGGGGAATTGATTTTGCAAAATTCAACCTTGAGAAGGAGTATCTCGCAATTCGATCGAGGAGCAGAGCAGTGCAACGTGGTATAAAACGCCAGATCATCCATCCACCTAGGTATCATCCCTCCCTTTCGCCGTATCACAAACGCCAGCCCATGCCCGGGAATGCACCCATCAGTCGCTCTATCGCGGTTTGTCTCATTGCATCCCACATTTCAACCGAACAAGACTAGAAATAAAAACGAGCAAACGGCAAACGGCAGACGGCCCATCCCTTATTTCTTGGTGGTGAAGTCGATCTCATTGGGGTACGGACCGTCGGCGGCGCGCTCGCATGTGCACGAGCCAGCCGGACGGGACCCGCAGTCGCAGGTGTTGCCCGCGGGCGCGACATTCTCCTTCGCCGCGTTCTCGCACGTGCACTGGCCGGCGGGGCGCGCGCGACACGAGCATCGGGCACCGCTCAGGGCGTTCTCGGTCGCGGCTTTCTGGCAGGTGCAGTGCAGCGCAGACTGCTTGCCGCAAGAGCAGGTGGCTTGCTTGGCTGTGGCGTGTGACATGTCAGTGCCAGATGGCATAGCCCTGGCGTTGGAAAATGATACATGTTTGATGACGAGACCTACCACAGATACACTCGTTGCCCGAGTTCTTGCCGCAGCAGGTGGGAGTGACTTGGGTGACTTGTGTTGCCATTGTAGTTGTCGTGTAAGTTCGGCTGTGCAGGTGATGAACTTGGTGAGGCGATGGAAAGTGGTCTGAGTGTGTAGGTGGAAACTGATGTTTTCTGCCTGTATGAGACAAGGATATGGAAGATCCGAAGCTGGAGAATCCAGGTCTTTATATGCAATTATCTGCTCGTTTGTATCTGGCAATAAATGCTTTGGGGGTTGCTGGGTGACATCATGGGAGATGGTCATCATCTGCTTGCTGATTGGACCAGGCCAGGTTAGTGTATTTCCAACCAATGAGAGCACATGTGATTACCTTTCCTGCAAACACCAGAGGCTGTCGCTGTCTACTAAAGAGCACCCTACCTACGACCCCTGTCATTTTACCCCGGATTTTCTCTGTTGTTCTGCAAGCGAGACGCAGGGTCTTTGACAATAATAGCGTGAACTAAGTCTTGTTAGATTATGTCATAGTGCCAGGATGGAGATTAAGAGGACTGAGATGTGCAGTCTTATCATCTACTTTCTCTAACCAATACCTAAAAGTATGCGGAAATCCCTCCCAAGGAACCCCGGCCTGCTATCATGTTTGTTTCTACGATGAAATACGGGAGAACACGATCAAGTCAAAATCGCAACACTAACGGTTTCTTATACAAATGCAGAACTTAAAGATAGATACGTAGCGAATATGAAGCAGGCGTAACGAATTACAGCCAGATAGATCTGCTAAATTCCACATCAACCAGACTAAACAACAGGCCAGCCACTCGAAAAGTCGATAGTATTCCAACCAAATCGCTTATCGCCATCGGCATAACCAATAGTCTTATCAACATAGTGATAGTAAAGGATCTACAAACAGGAAAAGTCAGCATATCGCAGTTCAAGCATGAGGGCCACGTCATCAAAGCACTCACCGGTCCGTAGGTAGGATCCTGGTAGACACCCTGGCCGCCAGGTCCGTAGACATTACCATGAGACTCCAGCACAACCGTGCCGCCCCCACTAGTGCACGCCGCACCATTCTTATCGACATAGCCCCCCGTGACGGAAGTCGAGCGACAAACCAAGATCTTATACTCGCCTCCCGCAGCCGGCATGCTGGTGTCGTAGCCGCAGCACTGGCCCTTGCTGTAGAACAAGTAATAATAACTGCCGTACTTGAAGACGAAGGCGCCCTCGACGGCCGTGGTCGCGGGGTCGTAGGCTAGCTGGTACGAGCTGACGCCGCTGGCCAGCGTCAGCGGCGACGACTTCATCTCGGCCTGGTAGATGTCCTTCCAGAACGACCCCCACGTCAGGTAGTACTTGCCGTCGGCGCTGATCAGATTCGCGTCGATGGCGTTGTACGGCTTGTCCGAGCCCGACTTGACCCCCGTCGCCCCATGGTCCGTCCACGACCCCACGTCCAGCGTCGTCGACGTCGCTACCCCGATCGCCGAGTTCTGCGACCCGAATTGGCTCACGGCGTAGTACAGGTAGTATGTGTTGCCGACTAGGCTGACGTCGGGTGCCTGTTGATGTCCGATATTAGCTTTATGCCGCTTAGTCGCGTGGTGGTGTTGGTTTCGGAATCAACTTACCCAGAGGTCCTGGTTGCCGGGAAGGTTGATCGACGAGCCGGATGGGATGGCCGCGCCCTTGTACGTCCACGGACCCGTGATGGCGGGCGCCGTATGCACGGCGATCTTCCCGTTGGTCGAAAACCGGAAGTACGTGCCATCGGAGCGCCGGATGATGGCCGGGTCGTGGGCATTCGTGCACGTTCCCGTGCAAGTCTTGGGATTCGCGTAGCCCAGCGCCGACCCCAGCAGGGGTAGGAAGCCCAGCGCCGTGGTTCGGATCGTCACCATGGTGCTTTATCTAACGCCGCGATATGAGGGCCGATGTGTTATTTCACCCGGTAGTTCCTGTCGATCGATCGGCTGCTACGATAGCAACCAATTCTCTCGCCGCCCGGCATTCTGTCGACTTTATTATAGCCATCAGGAAACGGGGACTTCGTGCCCATCTTTATTTGGCTAGCACCGGCTCCGCGAGAGCGATTGCCTGATCCGGTAATTTCTCCCCGGGAGCCGGACCGTGATTGGAGGAACGGGTCGCGATAGTTTGGCCGTAGGGTTTAGTTTAGTTTCAATTATAGGTTCTGGAGTTTTACGTTGGGAATAACAACCGTTGATTATTCTTGGCGGAAAGCTTGGAGTTTCTACGATTTAGCAATTCAGTAGAGGAAACCAGTGATTGTGCGTATGCTTCCGAGCCCCCAGTCACCAAGTCATTGCTGACGCGGCATTATGGGCTAAGCGGTCGAATCAAATTCGGGGGTCGCAGGTATGGCCCTATACATACCGGCCTCCGCCCATAAGGGCCATCTGCAAGGGAACAGAGTAGTTGACGACATGTATATGCGCGCCAATGGGCTGCTCCACTACCACTATCATTACAGGTCGTCGATTCAAGATTCCCTTTCGATTTCAAGACCCCGGATACACCCCGTGACTCGCGGCGCAATTGCTGCAAGCCACACTGCGAACTAGCGAGAAATACCTGCCACATTCATTGTGGTCCTTGGCAAGTGTAGTTTCCTATCGTCGACTGATATGCTAGTAGGGTTAATAGTATTCCGGGAGCTATATGTTCTCCTAGTTTATTTAGTAGGTACTCATTATACAATTATCTGGCCGCAAGCCCTTTTGTTCATATTGCGACACAATTACATAAAGACCCAGTTGTTTGATAATACCCGGTTACAGCATTCTACTGCATGGAAATATAGTCATTGTCCTGGCTGATGAAGTACTAGCCCCGATGCAACCCCATGGCGCTGTGAGATCTCGGGGGCTCGAAACATCCTGTGTGTAGTATCTTCAAGTATGTGACCATATTTAGGGTAGACACTGTGTTGATGAATTAAGGATTACATC
Source organism: Xylaria telfairii (assembly GCA_022495065.1). Classification (NCBI taxonomy): domain Eukaryota; kingdom Fungi; phylum Ascomycota; class Sordariomycetes; order Xylariales; family Xylariaceae; genus Xylaria; species Xylaria telfairii. The sequence goes on along the minus strand of MU383957.1, from coordinate 16,909 downwards.
GCGTGTTTCACCAATACGGGCGTCTTTCAGCAGCACGAAGGTATGCGACCAAGGGATGAAGCTTATTTTAATTGCATGAAATCCGGAAGCGTCTGGAGATCACAGACTGCATTCCTGTGTAACCATAAATCCCTAGAACGAATATGTTTGCCACAAATTTCACTCTTATCGTATAGAGTAAAATCATAAGCATCAGGTAGTGACTCTGCTCTCTGTCATTGAACGATGGTGAGTTAGGAGTGCCTCGCCGATCCACACCATAGGACTGACCCGAGACGTCAGATCATCCTTCTGAGGGCGATAAACAATCGCTATAATTACATCGCACAAAAATTTCTTGTGCACCGTTGTTATCGAATCGAACGTCTGAGGGTCCCTAAATAGGCGCCGTCAGATGCTACAAATGTGGTCATCCCTTCGAGCGCAGTGCATCATGCGCCATTATCTACCAATGCAAGGCACGGTGGTAAGGCAAGGCATAGTAGACGCAGAAGGGAATCTCATGCGCATTCAGTAAGTATAAGTCTACCAACATGGTTCAATTCATCACATCTGTGAGTACTAACTCTGGGACTTTGAAGACACCAATTATTCCCTGGCTCTGCTGCTTACGCCATCCATCTCAATCCCAGTCAACCAACCTCGATACACAATGACAGCTCAACAACAACTCATTAAAGAAGTCAAAACCCGTTTTGATAAAATAGAAAACCAATTCAAAGAGCTTCGCGATAGCTGGGGAGTGATGGAGATTTCCCAAATCCAAGAAATTGTCGATGCGGTAAACGAGGCTATTTCATTCGCAAAGTCGGGGCTGTCAAATCCCACGGATATGGACGAGTACAGCGACGTTGACAGGTTGATTGATAGGCTGGAGGACTATTACATAGAAGCTCAAGGTTTCTTACACGAGGCAAAAGCTTTTGAGGAGGAGATCACGAAACAGGAGGAGAAAAACAGTGATAAAGACCGTCTTAGCGTTATTCTAGAGCTGAGCGATGAAGATAGCCCGTAATAGTGAGGCTATGCCAATTGCTTCTCCAGCTCAAACGTTTTGTACCTTGTGCATTAACATCCATTTCCTCTTTTTGGCTGTTAGTATCACAATTTATATATATCGCGTGTTAACATAGCATCAAAGTTGACGAAGTTAACCACCTTATTCAGTTCGGAGCGCTTGTCGACCAATCCTATAACTTAGCACTGTATTTATTTCCCGAAAACTAGGTGACTTAAACCTAAGTGGCAATTTCGGTCCCAATAATGTCATAGGTAGCAATCATTTGGTCTGCACCAACTACCCTATCTGTCGAACTTCTTCACTCCAGTCCATTCTCCTTCAGTTCACAAGCCCAAGCATAGCGAGAACCACCGCTTCAGAGCCATCTTCTCCATTCACATCTCCTACATAACCGAGCATACCGTTCCCAACTTTCGTAAAAGCTACTGCCACCTCACCTCGCTCACCAGCATACCACACATCCGATCTAGCCACTCCCTCAACATAGAGAGCCTTTTGGCTATAGGTGGGAAGAAGCCGCTTCTTTAGGAGATCATCAACAACTCCGGGACGGAGACTGACATTTGTTCGATGGTAACCTCCTCTTTTCCAAGGTAGACCAACCTTGCCAAAGAAACGATTGAATTGACCCTCATTTACGAATGAGCTGAAGCAACCTGCAAGTACCACCGTCGATCCTCCGCGAAGACAATCAATGACACGCTCCCAAACCTTCATGAGGTGCGCAACACCTGCATCGGCGACGAAGATGACCGATGGTGGAGGGCTCGTAGTGATCATGTCCAAGGCAGCCTTTTGTGTTGTGGCTCGGTCCATTTTGGCCTTGGCGGTGATCTTCGAAATGAGGCTCGCATAGATTTCGTTGAACATGCTTTCATACTCTAAGCATAGGCAAAGGACACGAGCTTCTCCTAGAGGTCTGGCACTAGCCGCCGGAGAACCAAGTCGTATCTCCTCGAAATAGGTTAGTACCGCTCCTTTGTGGATTGTTTCTTTCGCCACGGCGTCGGCAACCTCATTCATCTCTCTGGGGATCTTCCAAAGTTCAACTTCCAGGCCCGTCTCCCTACACTTCTCTACTTCGCCAAGGAAAAGTTCCCATAAGTCTTGATTCTTGACGGGACCGCCAGCTCGCGTCTTCCAACCATTGCGAACCCAGCTTCTCGCCCACACAGTGGCACCCTCGACAAGATAAGCCGAGTCAGTTGCGATGACAACACTGGTGAATCCATCAGCTCGCCAGTTGTTGAGACGTAAGACAGCTATGGCTGCACGGAGCTCAGCCCGATTGCTACTTGCCACACTTTCGTCCCCAAAAGGACCCTTGAGCTCTAGCCGACCTAATATCCAGCATGGACGGATGGTGTCACCAATGGATGGGCGAAGTACCGCTGCCCAGGCTGCCTGTGGGTTCTGCTGTCCATTGTCTGAACATGCTCCGTCAGCGTATGCGAGAGCCTTTTGCTGGTTGTTGCGATAGACGAAATGATATGTTCCATCTTGGCTAGTCCGTGAAGGCGGGAACAGGTAGTCCGGGCGCGTGTTTGTTGTAGATGCAGAAAACTTGGATGGGAATGCTTTGCCAGAGCCTCTTCGTCTCTCTAAGGCTGCCGCGACCTCTCCAGTATTCACATCATTAAATGCAGCAGCTGGGCCCTCGTATACCTTGGTCAACTTGGCAATTCCAGATTCAATCATCATGATGGCATCATAACTTTCTTCCCAGGCCTTCTTGCACTGATAGACGCCCAAAATGGCCTCCTCAACGGAACCGTGACTATACGCCGAAGGCAAGGATGGGGTGTCTTCTGTTGCGTCCACCAAAGCTTCCCAAAAATGTGGGTTCTTCTTGTGAACCATTTCAAACAAGGCCTTATATTGATTGTTGAGTGATTCGTAGATTTCTGGCACATCTGAACTCGTGATGGTTCTGACTTTCTTCCGGACAATTTTGCCAATCGGCCGTATGAACTCGGTCGGAGGAGGGGGCCAAGAGAATTCGACGGGACGAGGGGGCCAAGAGAACTGGGAATCCAGGTACTGCGGGTCATAGGGCTCAATGTCGAGGCATAAACGCAACTTCAGGAGCGCAAGGATGACAAGCTGGCTGAGACTCAGGTGGCTAGCAAAAGCGTCCACTGCTTCAAAGGCGTCGGCTCCGCGGATGTCAAGATATGGCAGACTTACATCGTCGTAGCGGTGCTCATCGTCAACGACACCCCACCACTTGAGAAAGTCATAGCATTCCTGCTCTCGCCCCAGTCGAAGCAAGAGACCGGGGATGATGTCTCGGATGCCTAGATTGTCGGACCGACAGAGTCGCAGCATGTCCTGGAAATGAGCCAAAGCCTTCTCGACGGCTTTGATTGTGTCGATCTGAAGTAGAGCGTCGGCAGCTGCGAATCGGGCCCTCATGTAGCTGCGGGTCTCAATCAAACCCCAGAACCTGCCCACGCCGTTCTCAAAAACATTGCTCGGCAGGAGGATGTCGCCTGGGTGAGCTCGAAGAGTGGCTTCCTCTTCCTCGAGTTTTGCCCGGCTCTTGATGATAGAAGTGCATGCGGCCTTGTGCTTTCGACGATGCTCCTTCTGGTGACCAGCACCACAATATTGGACGACTCTACAGCCGCCGCATAGGAGGAGTTGCGTCTGCGGCTGCAGCTTTGGGTAACAGGCTGGGCACCCACTCTCAGTGGCAAGGCCGAATGGCATGTCCTCGAACAGCGCCATACCTAATGACTGAGTGTGATTCAGTGTCAAATGGGGGTCATCTATGATAGAAAGTGATTGAGGATGAGAAGTAGCCGAAAGTATGATGGTGAGAGGCGTTGTTGTCGGCTGAGAGGCAACGTCTGAAGGTCTTTTCGGGCGTGACAATGTCAGGAAGTAAGTGGGAGGAAGCGTGGGTGTTTTTCGTTTGAGATGCAGGAAAAGGGACGAAGGCGTTTGCACGGATCAGATGCATGCGTGTCTGAGAACAACCAGGCAACTTGCAAGCTGAGAGTAGGCAGGTACCCTTGGGTAGATTCGTTCCTGCCCCAACGCGTCGAGCCTATAGTTGGGCTGCCTACCTAACCTAGGTACCTAGGTAATCTCTCATGGACATGCTTCGAACACTGGCGTAACCCCAGATCTGCGCACTTTAGACCGGGGACGAATCTGCACAGGTAATGCGGCTGCTAACCTCAGATTCCCGTGCGACTTATATTGCACTGGTACTTGCAAAACCAAACGCTTTCCTGTGATTTATTTTTTATCAACTTTTTTTAACACTAGAGGCCCTAAGCAGATCAAAGGGACAACATACCAGACAGCCTAGACTACATCTTAACCTCTTCATGCACCCAACGAAGGGGGGTGGTGCTTTCTTTTTTTTCACTACTTCACGGTTGTTTGGAGAATGACGTATTAATTACCTATACTATGTACCTACCTAGGTCCGGAGTGGTGGGGTTAGGGCGCCAATAGCAAAACGGATCGCAGATGGCATGACCCGCTACTGTGCCGCCAGACGGGGCACTCAAAAACATGGGAGCCGCAAATTTACCGTTTACTTACTGTAAGTAGTGCACTTGAATTATTTGGCCCGTCCCATACGGAGGTACATACCTTAGGTACGGAGGGGTAAATTTACTCCTTATCCATGATTATTTCGAGCCTGTTACAAGGGCTTGTGTTGAGGGCTTGGAATGATATTCGTACTGCATAATAATCTTCAATGCAGTCAAGGGGGCTATGTACATCTCTGGCTCCCCTTCCACGGGGTGGACGAATTTTACTCTTTAACATGCTTGAATAGCTTCGCTTATAATGGCTGACTGCATTTCTCGTGGTAGCAAATTGTCTCGGAAGTTTGGGTAGAATTGGATCAGATCGGAAAGTCTGATCTGATTTAATATTCCGAACCTCGTATCGGTAATTAGTTTGCCGCCGCGCATATGATTATTTACATGATATCGGGTATCCCAAACCCTTGGGTACGCATACGTGTGACAGAGCCCAGTATTGCACTGCAGCAGCGACGAGTCGTCCATTGATATGTTTTCACCCCTAAGATGGTTGGAGCAGGTGGACGGTTTCGCCAATGTGGCCTGGAAACGAATAGCCGTGTGCAAGGCCAAATTGATCAGACGCGAACGGATCAGAGATATCTTCTGTGTCGAGATGGATGGGCCCAGTGAAGCAACGTTTGGCCTCGCGTTCGAGATCTTTGATAGATATGGGCGCTTGGATCGTGGGTATCTGGGGCGATGAGCGTTATTATGATGACATTCTCTTATTTGAGGAGATTAGAGTTAAGCCTTCATGGCGCCCCCAAGAAATGCAATATTGGAAAAGGCACGGTCTGTGTCAGGTCCCTTTTTTGCCTTTGCAAAGCCCGGATGTTTAACGCGAGACCTAGATTATAGAGACAAGAAGCCACACCCACAAACCATTGCAATAGCAAGAAGGAATCTCAAAGCGCTTCTGGCGATCGTTGGGTTTCAGAAGGGTAGGCGCATCAGGATGGTTCGCCTATACCCACGACGAAAGTCCTCCTTCTCGACATCTCGACCCCGAAAAGGACTAGGATTACCGGGAGTAGTCGAAGGGGGGGCAACCAATCCCCGAGTCGATTCGTACAATCCTGAGCACCATATCTGACCCTTCAGTGCCTGAAATGCAATGTGTCCGTCAAATCCAAGGTATATTTTCCGTCGAGACGCATGCGCTATCATGGCTGCACACCAACGAAGAAGGCAACACAATGCTCCACCTCGCCGCTATGGGCAAGAAAGCGGAAACAATCTCATATGTTCTATCCAAATGTCCCGAGTTAGCATGCATACGCAACACGGAAGTTCGAACGCCCTTGGAAGCCCTGCAGAGTACCATGGAGTTACAGAGAACAAGGCGCGAATATGGAATGCTCACGGAGGTCAGATCGGACCAGTTCAAAGGTTTCCCCCAACACGACATTGCATGTCTCACGGCTCTGACGGTCACAGAAATCTTCGACCTCACTAAGCTATCTGAGCAGGATATTGTGGCAGTCTGGTCAACCACCGATGATATGACTAGAAGGGACCACAAAGTCAATACGATCCACCGCAAGTTGCGGCTGAAGTACGGCTGTACCTATGGGAAGTGCAATGGCGAATTCCTGAGCCCGAGGATGCGTGACGCACTTCTGTACCGGGCCGAAATTCAATATCATTCTATAGGGGACTTATATTAGGGCGACAGTGGTTCGGATTGGATCATAGATAACGACCATGTCTTGGGTTACCTTGCCATATCAGTTCGACAGAACATGAGGACCAATGAATCTATGAGACAAGGTTTCACGAATATGTGCCTTCACATCGCGCGTTGCCTCGACGAGAACTGGCTACCTAACGAATGGACTATTCTCGAACTATGTTCCAACGTGACGAGTGAGCGGCCACCAGTGACGAGAGACTACCTCCAACGAAACGGTACAGTTGCCGCTGTCGCTATGATGATTTTCGATATGGCTATGCCTGAAGATGAATAGGCCGGAGATGGGCAGCACATGGAAGTCTTTAGTGACGATTTAATGAAACTCCTAATCTGTCGGAATGGCTATGAGTTCCGTTTCGTAAGAGGCATTTGCGGATACAATTAGAAACCTGCCTCGAGAACTGGACATGTTAGAAGAATGATTTTAATCGAAGCCGACGAAGCATGAAGGCTACAAACATATTTCCAGCACAAAATCACCTACTTATTATGAATATCTATAGTCAATGATGGGCTAAAAGAAATATACTTGAAGAGTTATACCGTTGTTTGAAGCGCCTAGCAACCACTAAACGTCCTAAACGACTCTGCATTTCACTTTGCGACTGCACCGTGCCCGACCAAAATGCTGCTCTGCGCCAAGCCCAATCGAAGAGCCCCTATTTCCATTGTGCCTCAATAATTGTCGGCTAACTCCAGGGGCGGGTGGGGGGATTTACATACCGCCTGGCTAGGCCGCGTGCATGCGAGTCTAGCCGAGGCTATAGGGGTGAGTTCCGAGCTCTAGCCAAAGGAACCGTTGGAATCCCGATTGTTTCTCCGAAGGTAGATAATTCTAAAGATGTAAAGTTTTGCCTCTCGATCTCAGAATAATCATTGCTCTTGGCACTGATTGATCGGACAAATTTCCACCGTGTTGATGGACTTTGGTGTCCGCTTGGTCCTCCTATAGTTGAGTTTTGCTGTGATCTAAACCGCGATATAATTTTGCCACGTTTGAAACTAGCGAAGCTTTTAGATGTAGCGATGACGGAGAATACTATAAAGCCGCATGTAATTTCAGCAACAGTCCAGAGGCCAACTGCGCTGTACGCGTAGGTAATGTCGTCAGCGTGCAGGGAAGTGATGGTAAAGATGAGCCGAACAAGAGCAGAGACACAAGTTCTAAAAGTCGTTTATATATGTCAGAAAATGGGTATTTCCTTTGAGACGAAGGTATACACTCACAGTATGCCGACAGCAAACACGAAAGAAAGTCCCAGTCGTTTCATAGTAGACATTCTTAATTTCCAGATAACCCTTTGCGGGAGCACTAGAATCATGACGTCTATTATGAAGTTGAAGATACCTACGATTACATTCCTCAGCTCATGGTTATCAAAGCAATGGCCAGGTATTGTCTTGTCATATATGGCTGCGTAAGGGACGCATGCAGCATTAACAAGAACTAATGCAATGATCCAGAGCAGCTCATTGGCTATAATTGCCAGTATGCATGCCCAGTAGAAGGCACCGCGATCTCCGGGTGGCGAAAAGGTTTGCAGCCAGTCGATCAAGATTGCAGTCTTGAGGAGTAGCATCATACCGGAGTAGAGGTTCGATATAATGAGTTGCCTCTGCCTTCATTAGCGGCGCTTATAGTATAATTATTCACGAAAGACTTACAAGGAAGAAGGGTCGTAGGTCTCGAACTTGTATATTCCACTGATGGACGAAGAGGCCGCGAGCATTGGGTTGCCGGATCTGTTCAAGGTAGATCGACAACTCAGCAACGAACAGAAACTAGTAACGAAATATCAGTACAAAATTCCAAACCATGCTGCTTTTAACGCAAGACAGAACGCACAAAAGCCACTATCCCCATTGCTGTTGGACATGAGTTGTTAGCGTCTACTCGTATTGTGGTATTCCAATAGGCTAGTAGCAATTGTGAATCTTACCATCTTGGATTTTCACAGTCTTCATGCAGTACCATCTGCCATGGATGCGTAATAATATAGATAGGAATGACAAAAGAAGTGCCAAGATTATGGTAGGGTAAACAATATTGTTTGCGTTTGGCGGGTCGTAGAAATTGGGTTGTACGCCAGGAGGAGGCTGAAGGGCAGGGCTATTGAGCAGCTGCTCTTGTTGAGAGGGTGTAAGTGAAGCAAAATTAGCCAGCGCCGCCATTGCCAAGCCTTTAAGTGTTTCTATTGGATGCGCTCTTCGTAGGGCGCCCCCACAGATGCACCGACTTAAACAGTGTGATTTTAGGTATGGGGGGTATTAAAGCCTTAGGAACTCATTGCGGAAGCCGACAGGTAATGACGCATGAGTTGCGAAGCAATTAGCTTAAGTATAGTAACAGTAGCCTTACACTAGGTAGTATATCACACAAAAGAATGAAGAGGGTAAGAAATGTGTGTAGGGAGTGTGGGGGTAGAGTATATATGCAGGCTCGAGGGCTTAGAACAGTCGTGGATGAAAGTTTAATCAAGGCCGTCGAGTTTCCTTCTTTTCTGTAGTCCCTGAACTGCTGTATCTACCCCCTGAGTTGCTGCATATAGCTGCAGCTATCCGTTGAGGTGTGGTAGTACATGAAACGTTTTCAGAGGGTTTTCGACCGCCACCAAAAAATCGTCTACATTAATTTTATATAGCAAGGGTCGCCAACCGATAATAATCTTCGTGGGGTCCAAAGGATTATTGGCCTCGTATTTTCTCTTTTGCTGCAACCTTACCATTTGACCTCCGACAGTTTATATTGGTATTTATACCCGTGCCTCAGGCCTACAGCCCCAACCCCTCTTTCTGGTAGACTCTAATAGTAAACCGTTTTCATAAGGCTATGTTCTTGTGGCCATCGTGGACCAACGGTCCTGGCCGGTCTTGGCGTGCATATACTCCGTACAGTAGGTATCGTTTCGTGCCAGACTGTCACAGTTCTAACTGCTGGTAGGGCCAGTGTTGACTTATTGTTATTGCACAAAGGAGGGAAAACCCCTTTTCTAGGTTGAGGACTATTTAGCTAGTATATATATACACGGGCCATGGGGCCGTGCCCGATACCCCCGGTCCCCGGGGGTTAATCCGTAGCGTTCCGTGACACAGACGAGCTAGCAAAGTATGCAAGTTGGGGTTCACAATCCTCCAATCTAATAACAACCGCTGGCAGCTTTCCTTCATTCGATGGTGAGGTCGAGTGGATACATACTCTATGTCTAGTAGCATTTGCTGCAACCTACCCCATCTATGATTCTCAAAACAAGACCTATCTACATACAGGTAGGATAATAGGATCCTTATAACCTATTGCCTACCTCTTTACCCCACTTTCAAGAACGTACCTAAGTCCTTTCTACCTGCCAATAATTTTCACTAACAATGACTTATCAATAGTTTTATGGATGTTAGGGTGAAGTTATGTTTACGATTTTCACTAGCTTGCGGCCTAGGAAATTTTGGTGATTCGATATCAAGTTATATCATGTTTAAATGTTTCTCCCTTCTTTCGCTACTAAGAATACCTCCTAAGCCAGGGATTGCGTTTGCACTTGAATAAATCCCTTTAGGTCTAAAAGGGTCCTTACCGTCCCTAGTCCAGCCTTCGATGCAACCTTACCCTCTACCCCCATTTATACCTAGACAGTGTGCCTTTGGCCTACCCCACTCCGACCGCCTCCGATCGAGGACCTTTGCAGGTCCCATGATCCTCGCCGACCAGTGGTCATGGCCTTTAAACTGATATCTTGCCAGAAGGCAGGCAGGCGTTGGCACTTGGCCTTAGCCGTATGACATATCCGGGCTTGTACATACGAATCGATATACATACGAGTGACAAATAACAACTATTTACGTGCTTAGTCAATGGCTAACTTAGGCGGACCAATGAACATCAATTATATTACAATCTGCGCGATGCTTTGAAGGAGCGGTACGGTTCGTGTAGTGTCAGTATTGAGCATTGGCTACGTACGCGATTATCGGGGGACCCCTACATATATGTACCAAAGTCGGATGACAATCCTGTATGCTACGTACTATCAAGAGTACTACTGTTCTACCTCATCTGACCATTTTGGTACGGATATTGTCGTTTTTAATTCGTTGATCATAAGCCTTCTCCAACACATGCTTTTATATCAACATAATGCATGCCGATATTGCCGCCTGGAAGGAACCCTATACATAGAAGGTAAAAAATACTAAGACCTTTTGTCTATACCTTGTAACACTACTCATCAGTCTCGATATGCATAAATGAGCAAGGTATGCATCACAATCCGTCATATTACTTGCCAAAGCAATCCTAACCTTAGAGAAGATCGTTAATTTCTAAAGGCAGCAATTAGTGAGAGGTTAAAAAGGTCGATGTCAAACTGTACTATCTAATCAAATATTCTAGGGGAAATTAATAATCATGTTTACCCAACCGCCTCCACTGAATTACAAGATTGAATATTTTTCCAATGCTTTAATTACATGTAGATTGCTGAATGTTTAATTTGCACAATGTGTCACACTGCCAAGGCCAGGTGCCTACGCCTGCTAGCCTTGCGGTAAGACATACAGATCTAGAGATTATGACCATTAGTTGGCGACGACTACGGGACTTGTACTGTACAAGGCCCTTGATCGGAGGGAGCTAAGGAATGGTAGACTAGAGACATGACCCCTAAAGCTGTCTATAAATAAAGGGCAAAGGACGAGGCATATCTAAGGATGGATTATGAAGACCAAGGACCCTTTAGACAATAAGAATTATTAGTTGAATATGAACGCTGTTCCAAGCCCTTACATAAGCCCTTGTCACACATTATTCGTATGTACGAAGGCTGGATATCTAATACATACCATACGGCTAGGAAATTATAACAAACAACAAAGCTCGGGCGAATTTCGCTTCACCCGGAGGGTTGAAACATAAAGGGCATTATGGGATAGGTAGCTAGAATTATAACGCCAATTGTGAAAAGGCATCTATAATATATTGAAAAATCAAGTTTTCAGAATATAAATCCATACTTCCGTTGCGAATATACTCATTCTCTTAGGCTGGGAAGTGGTTATCCGTAATCCACGGATGCTGGAGCTGATGCCCAAACGTCGCTGTATTTGGATTATGTTCTTCTGAGACCGTGATAACGTGAGTTGTTCGGGTGATTGCTGAAGAGCTTATGATGTGCTCATTCTGATAGTGGGAATAGTTGTCGTTTTGATCACCCCCAGAGGCCTCGAGACTATATTCGTCAACTTGTTCATATGGACCTTGTTCCGAAACAGTTGGTTGAGTGTCTATTCTAATTGACTAGGCCTTTCTGTGATAATACGGAGCCCGTAGCTTAATTGAAGCAAGGGATTTTCTTGCTCCAAAGCTTTTCGTGACCGCAGGAACTGAAGGTATGCACACTACCATGAAGAGGAAAACCATTTCTGCCCAGCTGCAGATAACCACGAAAGAAACAGTGAAGGTTTTGTCCGTGGATTCCAAATACCGGACGTTAGTAACGATGCGGAGAGTAGCAGCCAGACAAGTACTATAGAAGCAATTAGAGGAGAGTGAGTAATTAAACTTGAGAAAGGAAATGTGCTTACAGAACACCAAAGGCAAATATAATCGAGATTCCAATCTTCTTTGCCTTTGACAGCTTGAGCCTCCAAATGACTCTCTGAGGAAGAATTAAGATGATAATGTCCGATACAAGGTTTAGGGCCGAATGGACTGTCCATAGGATTCCTTCGTCGAGACACGTGCCTTGAACTGTCTTATCCCATATCTTATTATGGGGTTGGCAAGATAAGTTTGATGCGATCTTTATTGGAACATAAAACAGGACGTTTATCACTAAGAGTATGTGGCACGTCCACTAAAAAGTATTGTGAGTGCCACGAGGGACGAAAGTTCGAGACCAGTCGAGTAACACCGCTGGTTTGAGAGCTAGGACGGTTGCGCCGTGAAAGTTAATTCCGAGGTAGATAATCTATTACGACTTAGACAGTGGATCAATATTAAAAAGGTCAGTAGCTTGTACATAGAGGAATTCTGATAAGCAGCGGTCCACACAAGTTAAGTATTCTTTTGCTTGACTTGCAAATAACTTGATTAATTAAAACAAAATAACAATTTTAATTTACTTGCTATAATAAAACAAAGATTTTTATTATTTATAAATATTTATTAAATTATTTAAATAAATATTTAAATAATTTTGCGATTTTCTTTTTTTTATAAGGTATATTTAATAAGAAACTTATATTATAAAGCTTTATTATAAACTTTTACCCGGCAGTAGCTGTTTAATACCTCCTGTTAATTTTAATATTTATTAATTTTAGTTTATTTAATATTTAATTAATTTTTATTTTTAACTTTACTATTTAAAATTATATTAATTACTAAGACTTTTAATTATTAACTGTTTTATATATTTTATATTTATTATTAATATTTTATTATATTTATTATTAGTAGTTTTAAAATTATTAATTAATGTTTTTTTTAATATAGCGCGGTTATTTTTAATTTGTTATTAAACCTAATATATATATATATTTACGCTCTGCGTTGTTTTAATTAAAAATATATATTTATTTACGCTTACTATTATTTTAATAATTTTTAAATTTTTTACGTTGTTATAATTAAATATATAAAACTATTATTTTTAAATTTAATATTTTTTTAGTTTTTAAATTATTTATTTTTTAGCTATTTTTTTTTATATTAATTTTAACAGTATAAATAAGTATTTTTTTTTTAAACTAACCTGTTTTATAAGTACTTCCGCTTTTTTAAAACAACTTACGTTTTATATTTTATATAAAAAGATTAATATATTTAAAATTAACGTATTTTATTTTTTCCGGTAAGCTGTTTTTTATTTTTTATTTATTTTTATTATTATATTAGCTTAATTTTTTTTTATTTTTTATTTTTTTTTTTTTACTACTATTAATTATTTAAACTTTATTTATTTATAATACTATAAATATTATATTTATTATTAAAAAATAAATATATTTAAAACTAGTATATTTTAAGTTTTATATATATATATATATATTTTTTTTTTAATTTTTTAATAGTTTTTATATATATTTTTTTATTACTAAGTATTAATTATTATTATTAAACACTTATTTTTTATTTATTTATATTATTATAAATATTATATATATTATTAAAAAATTAATAAATTTAAAATTAATATATTTTATGTTTTTTTTTTATATAATTTTTTTTTTATTTTATTTATTATAGCTTTTTTTATTTGTTTTTATTTATTTATATATATAAAACCAACATTTAATTTTTTTTTTTATATTAAAATATAAACAAAAATTATCATTTTTAATTTTTATTATATTAAAATAAAAATATAAATCTTTATTTTATAAAATTATTAATATATTTATTAATTATAACTTTTTTATATAATATTAATAATATTTTTTTAAAATATAATATATTATTATTTATAAATAAATAATATTTTTTTATATATATATATTAAAACTAAGAAATTAAATAATAATAAAATAAGTTTGACACGACCTTGTAGGGGGGGTGTAGGCACTAGCCACGCAGTGGCTGGTGGCCAGTGGCCATGGCTGTACGTACATAAATAGCTCTCCGCCGGCGGCGGCCTTCGGCCACCACCACTTACACTTAACATATACCACACATATAGACATAATTACAGGATATACCCTATATAAGCTGTGTCAAGTGGTGCCTCCACGAGTAGATGGCTGGAGCCAGGCCACTCGAGCTATCTACTTGAACCGTCAACGCCCCGTTAACGCTGCGCCCGTTAACGCCCCGTCGACGTTTGTTCAAGTTGTTCCCACGGCTGATTCTCGGACCGTCAACGCCCCGTAGACGTGCCGTCTACGCCCCGTCGACGTTCGTTCAAGTTGTTCCCACGGCTGATTCTCGTGGTCGAGAACAACTTTGTTTGCTCGCCGGCAGCTTAGCTACTTGGACGGCGAATCCAGGTACCCAACTAAGTAGCTCTCGGCCACTCGGACGGCGAATTCAGGTACCCGACCAAACATAATAAAACTGCTGTCGAACAACTAAACCGTCAACGCCCCGTAGACGTTCCGTCTACGCCATGTCGACCCCAAAAGAATCCCCTACCTAAACGACCGCGCGCCGTTTATACAGCCGAAATGCTTGAGTAGGCTGTACTACGGCTGTGTAGGAAGGCAGGCGTTGTACGGTTTAAGTGAGCCGATCGGGATCTTAAACCGTACAACAATTGCAACACCAACAACCACTTGTCTGCCGTCGACGCCACGTCAACGCCTCGTCGACCAGACCCCTCTAGACCTCCGCTGCTCTCGCCAGCCTCGCCGGCCTCCATGGACCTATACAGACCGCCACCTCCGCAGACCTACACACCCCCGCCGCCCTCACAGACCTCCGTACGCCTCTGCAGACCCCCGTACGCTTCCGCAGACTTCCGTACGCTTCCGCAGACTTCCGTACGGCCCTGCAGACCGCCACAGACCTCGCCGACCTCCGCGGCCCCCGCAGACCTCCGCGGACCTAAGGGCAGGGCTATTGAGGGCAATAGATTTTGGCTGTGTGCCGCGGCACTTGACACGACCTTGTAGGGGGGGTGCAGGCACTAGCCACGCAGTGGCTGGTGGCCAGTGGCCATGGCTGTGTACGTACATAAATAGCTCTCCGCCGGCGGCGGCCTTCGGCCACCACCACTTACACTTAACATATACCACACATATAAACATAATTACAGGATATACCCTATATAAGCTGTGTTAAAGTTATATTATATATAAGTTTTTAAATTATATATTTAATAAACTAGTTTATTTATTAATTATAATTTTTTTATATAATATTAATAATATTTTTTTAAAATATAATATATTATTATTTATAAATAAATAATATTTTTTTATATATATATATTAAAATTAAAAAATTAAATAATAATAAAATAAATTATATTATATTTAAACTAACTATTTTATATAAATTATTTTTTATTATTAAGTTATTAATAATATTATTTTTTATTATTAAGTTAATAAAAACGTTTATTAAATTATATTATTAGTTATATTAAATAACTTAGTTATTATTAATAATATATTACTTGTTAAATTATTAGCTGTATTTATTAATAACAAAAATAATCATAGGGTAAAAGAAGATGTAAAATAAAGGAAGGTGCGCGCACATAATTACTGGCGGAGCCAGTAATTATGTGTGCGCGCCGCACCGCTCCCTAGCGGTTGTGCGGCAACGCGTTGCCAGCTGCCTGCGACAGCAGGCACTAGCAACGCGGTGGCTACAGTATTACATACAAGGGCAGACCCCGTAAGGGTCTATATCAATTAAATTATATTATTAGTTATATTAAAAGATTATATTTATAGTTATATTATTAATTATTAATATAATTATTAATATAGTTATTAAATTATATTTATATTAATATTTTAAAAATAACTTGGTTAATATTAATTAATAATATAATATTTATTAAATTATATTATTATTATTAATTAATAGCTAGTATTTAATACTTTAATTAAATAACCGGGCTAGTTTTTAAGTTTATGTTTAAAAGTATTAAATAATAGTTTTAAAATATTAAAAGCTTTAATAAAATATAATAAAAAGTTATTAAAAAAAACAATAATTTAATTATAATATTAATTATAAACAATTTTTAACTTTTTAATATTATTTAAGCTAATATTATTTTAAAATAATATTTTTATATTAATAAATGTTAGTAGGTGTAGGTAGGTGTACGTATGTATGTAAACAATAAACGAATTAAAACAAACAGATAAAACAAGTGTAAGCAAGACTAGTGGTATTATTGTGTCTGGCCAAAAAACTATCTATTGGTGCGGAAACGGAAACTTGCAGACTATTTATGCTGGCGGTGATCATGGCGGAATGTGGCGGAAAGTCGCGGAAGGTATTCCGCTACCTTGCGTTCCACTACTTTGCGTTCCATGCAACCATCAATAAAAAAACTATTTAAATTAAATAAAACCGAATTTTTATATTATAAACTTATTTATTAAATTAAAATTAATATTTTTAATGTTTTTTTAATTATTAAAATAACGTTTTAAAATAAATAAACTAAAAAAACTATTAAATTTTTATATTAATAAAAAAACTACTTAAGTTAAATAAAATTAAATTTTTATATTATAAGTTAAATAAAATTAAATTTTTAAATTATAAGTTATTTTAATTAAATAAAACTGAATTTTTATATTATAAGTTTATTTATTAAGTTAAAATTAATAGTTTTAATATTTTTAATTATTAAAATAATATTTTAAAATAAATAAATTAAAAAAATTATAGTTAGTTAACTAGCTAGTTATTTTAGTTTTAAAATATTTAAAAATTAAAAAATCTACGGTTTTATTAATTTATTTTAAATATTATTATAGTTTATTATTATGTTTTTTAAAGCTATTCTGTTATTAATTTTTTTATTATAGAAAAATTATATTATATAATAATTTTTTTAAACTTAAAAACTTATAGTTATACGTTTAAAAATAATTTATATATAAATAAATTAACGTAATAATTTTTAATTTATTAAATATTATTATATAATAATAAATTTTTTAAATATAAATAAATAATAAAAA
>MU383956.1:0-137345 GCA_022495065.1 Xylaria telfairii | reverse complement strand
AAAAATATTAAATAGATTTTTAAAACAAGTTTTTAAACTAATTAATAATTATTATTTATTTTTAAAATATATATATATATTTTAAAAAATAATAGTGCTATATATATATTAAAACTTATTATAATTTTAAATTTAAAATTTTATTAATTTTAAAATTAATATATTATAAAATTTAAATATAATTAAATAATATTTAAGTAGATTTTATAATATTAGTAAAAATAATTTATAAACTTGCGGGTAATAAAAAACTTGTATATATAATAAAATTTAATTAATAATAATAATATATTATTAAAGAAATAATAATAAAAAATATATTTAAAAATTAAAGTTTTTATTTTTTTATTAGCTTTTATAGTTTTAATTTTATTTATAATTAATATTTTTTTATTTTTAAAATTTATATAAAAAAGCAGAAAATAAATAATATAGATTATATAAGTAATTTTATAAACTAATATAATATTTTATACTAGTATATGCTATATATATATATAAAATTAAAAACTAAAAATAATAAATAATATAAATTTATTTATATACTAACTAGTATAAAAATAAAAAAAAAAAATTTTGATTATTATTAATAGTTAACGTTTAATTTAAAAATATAAGTTAACCTGTTATTTTTTATTTGTAATTTTTTATAGCAATAAATAAAATATTATTAATTTTTAAATTAAAAAACTTATATAAAAGCGTATATAAAAATATATATTATAAAAAATATAATACGTATATATTTTTTTTTTATATAAAATAACAGTTATTAAATATTTTTTTATAAAAAATATTAGTTTTAAAAAAGTAGTGCTATATATAAATTAATATATTAAGCCGATTTTAATCTTTTAGTTTAACATTAAAAGATAGCTATTATTACTTAACTAGCTAAAAAAAAACAAAAAATATTTTAGATTATAATAAAAATAAATAAAAATATTACAAGCTAAATAATAGCGCTAATATTTTCAGAGCCCTAGTAAAAAATATAGTTTTAATATATTATAATAACCTTATTTTTATTTTTAGTACTAATAGTATTTTTAACGCTAGTAGTATTTTTAATATTATTAATTAAAATAAAAATAAAGCTTTAATATTATAATACGTAGCAAGTTAATAATATAAATATAAAAAAATAAGAGTTACAAGGTTATTATTATAGTAGTTATTATAATAAGTAAAATAAATATTTACTAGTTTTTAATATTAAAAATTATTATTAATAATAGGAAATCATATATATTAAAGTTTTATATATTTTTTAAGTATATATATTAATATAATAAGTATTAACTTCAAGATGTTACTTCTTTGCTACGTATTATATTTAATTTAGGTGGTGTAGAGAGCTTTAATTAAATTGTGTGGAGTTGTTGGCCGACCTAGTATTATTGCACGGCCGACGTAGGATGGCTCCGAGAAAGCCCTGCGGCGATTGGACAGCGGGTGACATGGGCTGGGCATGCTGGGACTGGTGAGCGCTTTCTGTGCTTTGCAGTATGCCATGTACATCATCTGAAACCCCATCGTCGGCATCTTTGGAAGGAATGACAATGTTGACGGTCCAACCGTCCAACCTTATCAGGTGGTATCTGCAGTTCTTCTATTCCATCTCCCCTTCTTTCCCGCGCCGGCACTTGTCGTAGTAGTCGATGTGTCGCACAGATGGTTTCCAAGGCAATCGAAGACCAAACATCCAGGTAGTCGTTTACTGCTTCGTCATTTTCACCAGGGGGGCGTTTGTGAAATGTCATTCCCGGCTACAGTAATTCATTAATCTACTAACGCACCTGTATGAGCGAATAATAACCAGGCAATCGGACTTGACAGGGGCTAACCAGTCGGTCCTTGGTCAATTAAACCACAGCAGGCGATACCCTCTCGTCTTTACTTACACGTTCTAAGTTCTTGCACGTCCAGATTACACTAGGTACGCAGCATTGCTTGGCTGGCCTCTCTTCTGCTGCTTGTCCCGTCGTCGAGATCCGTACCCTCTCCCTAGTGCCGCCGTAGTGCGCTGCTGCTTGATCCTGCGATCGATCTTGGACGTGTTTCTCTGGTTAGGCTGGCTTGATCTATCTTTCTTCTTCTACGTCTGCTGTTGGTCACGCCCTTCTGCCTTCCGCTCTGCCAACTTCTCCGTCGAGGGTCTTCTCTTCCGCCTCAGCAGAAGCTGTGCATTGTACAGTACTTGCGAACGAACACATTCGCACATTTCAAGTCACTCGTTTATTTCACTCCTTTACCCGACGATAGCAACCAAGCAACCAAGTAGAACGGCAATATTTCGCTGATTCAGACTGCCCTATATTGTGGATCGATTGATTGTCGACGTGATCACCAGGCCCAAGACCGATCCCAGTATTCTGTGCCGTTCAATCGTCTCGCCCTTCGTGCTGGTCCTGAGTTGTCCCGTCTGCACAACTTGAAACGCGAAAGGTGTCCAAGTAACACCACCACCACTCTCTCCCCTTCTCTTCCACTTGGATAGCAGCGCGCTGTGCGACCTCCGAGATTCGTCATCCACACTATCCCTTGTTGGTTACAGGCTCGTCATCATCAACAACTACCTAGCCTTTTTGTTCGTGGCGGCGGCCAACACCTCGAACATCGTGTTTATTTTCTCCTCCTCCTTCTTTAGTTATTCTTTAGACATAACGGACAGCTACAGTCGCCGAGAGACGTGCTCCCCACAAGGCCATTCGTTCTCGGACCAGGATTTCGCGAAACAACCGGCAACTCTCAGGAGAGTGGAGTGTGTCGAGTGTGTCAGAACATCTGAATAGGTGAATTTTCTCCTTTACACCCCCGTCAGTAGTAGAGAGCACCCGACTATTCCGTTTCGGTCCGCTCCGTCCATCATCCTCGTCGTGGTCAGAGAACTCAGAATACCCGGGCGGTAGGGGTTGGTCCTTGGCTGCAGTCAGTCGGGTGTGTCGGGTCGTATTCTGCACCACATCTGCACCTGCATGCTGCAGTTCGAGCTGCATACTGTATCGTGCCACCATACGTTACAGTCGCCCATTGTACTCAGTCTTCTCTTCTAAGACTTCGATTCTCTTCCTACTTCCATGCCCTGCATGTGTGTTTGTGCACACGACCGCACCCCCTCATTGCATCTTTCATTTCTATACTAAACTAACTAATGATTCATAGTTTGCTGCGCTGCCAGGACAGGGCATTTTGCTTCTACTGTATATCACTATTTTATACGTCCTCAACTCGATTTTAAGTCGCCGCTGTTTTTATATCAGACTCACAAATGAACTTGATGAGACTGCTGGCTCGTGTTTAAAATATAGACTGAAAACGATCGGTTCCACGACCTAAATCCGATTTGAACGACGCTCTTTTGCCGATCCCTGTGTCTTACTTATTTTCGCATCGACACAAGCTTGTTTAACCAGTCACGAGGAAATTTTTTTGTCTCACGAGCTTGAATCATCGGTTACCGACGTCTCGAGAACTTTAAGTTTCGGATACCAGCTGGTGCTACGTATGCACCTGGTATATTGCGCTCGGGCATCGAGTACAGTGAGAGAAGATCGGTAACACGTGGGATGCTAATGGTTCGATCTGGGATACTGGAGTTCTTAAATCACGGCTTCAATGAGTCAACCTGAAAATGCGAGAAATATGGATGAATCATCAAGGATGGGGGGATCTGTCAAAAGAGCGAGGGAACAAGCTCAAGCTAGTGTACCCAGGGGACCACCTCCGTTCATACCAGAGTCGTCAACGGTAGCCCGGCGACCGCAAGCACCGGCCGCATTGCAGACGAAGGATGGAGCCATCGGTATGGCGATTTCAAGGCCTACTCAGGTTCCTCAGTGGCCCCTCGCTGGCCCCATTGCATCTCCTGCATCTGTAGAATCCGGGCCGTATAGGCCACCTCCCGGACGGTCGCAACCACCACAACGACCCCCTCGCCCTAGCAGAGTACCTTCAATTTTAGACAGCTCTCGCGTTCAAGACCCAACGCCCACTTTCCAGTATACACCGCAAGACCCGGAGGCTCTAGACCTCTTGGCTCCAGAAACACCGGTTACGCAGTCCTCTCGACCCTCCACCCTTTCGTCAGTCGGATCAATACCTGATTTCCCACTACCCGTGGCTGCACCTAGTGTTTCTTCAAGACGGAGTGTAAATCTTGGCCCTCCACCATCTTCGCGAAGAGGTGCTTCCTCGTTCTACTCCACTGCTTCATTTGTTTCTCCCATTCCAGAAGAGAGCCCGAGGGTCAAGGCGCACACCTCGTACGCATCTAGCGCCGCAATCCCGGAGAGTTTCGGGAGCCTATCACCGAGCAGTCAAGTCGATCCCTACTTTGACGAAGCAATAGCAGAAGAGTCAGTGATTAGCGATGATGCAGATGACAGCCGACTTGTTAGAAGCGCAAGTATAGGGAAGAGAGGAAAACCGTCTCTTGTCACTACCAAGGTGCCTGACAAGTCGTCCTCGATGCCACAACGACCTAAGGCAAAACCCATTCAAAACAGCCCATTCGCTGGAGGCACTGGTTATATTGAAGGTTCCTCTAGTTCTTCATCGCAAAATACAGCTAAGACCGGTGGAGGCTCCGGGTTAACCGCTGACACTATGTTAAATGCGTTTGAAAGCGCAAGCGCAACGGATCCATCGACAATGCCGAGAATGGATCCTCGACTCAAACCTTCGAGATTGTCAGGCCTCCGACGCCCACCACGCCTTGATATTGATGCGGTCAGAGCAGCCGAAGCGCGAGGTAGTCTTACGAGCTTACCAGACTTAATTCGACGCGCAACCAGACTTGCTTCATTGATGGACAGAGGTAGAAGACCTGCTAGCCGTGTAGATGAGCTCGATTTCCCCGAAGAAATATACGGCAGGGACGCGGAGAAGAACGACATTGGTAAGTGCTATAAGTATATATCCGTGAAGCTCGCTAATAAGTTTCACAGTTGAGCTAGACAGACACCAGTCAGGTTTCTCGGACATGCTCGCTGCGTTCCCCCCTCCCGCGAGCCGACGTAGCATGCGACAAAGTGTTGTTTCATGGCCATTGCCTCGGCGTTCTTCGCGTGGGCCAGGAGAATCAGGAGATCGATCTACAGACTTCGATGGATCTGAGAAGTCGAAAAATCAACGGCGATGTTGTGGCCTTCCTCTCTGGGGGTTCTTGGTCGTGCTCTTCTTCGTCATAGTCATTATTGCTGCTGCTGTTGTGATACCCGTCGAACTTCTTGTTGTGAATAAGAAGAGCAATGCGCAACCGACGCAAAGCTGCTCACCATGTGCCAACGGCGGGACAAGTGTCATCAGTCAAGGCGTATGTTCCTGCATCTGCTCCAACGGTTTTGTTGGTCAAAACTGCACGATACCCGCCTCACAAGGCTGCACAACGACCACACTTGAAACAGAAGATGCTACTAAAATCAGCAATGTCACAATTGGACAGGCAATTCCGAGGCTTGTGCTTGATGCACAGTCCAATTTTTCCATTCCCCTCAGCGCCACTTCTATCTTTTCGAAGTTTAGCTCCGCTGGGCTGACTTGCATTGCTGAGAATGCATTGGTAACGTTCGATGGACAATCACTCCGTACGCTGGACGGCCAAGGGAAAAGTGTTAATCTGGGCGGTGATGGCTCTCTTGTGCTGGCTGCAGCAGCTGGCGGTCCGGCTCCTAACGAAATTACTCTCACTCTTCTCCCTGCAATCGACGCCACTATCACCCTTGACCTACCACCAATAGGGACTGGTCATATATTTGCGACAACTCTCACCATCAGTGGACCTGATGAAAAAATGACCTCACAAACTGGATACCCAACTGGATCAACAATCGAACCCCCCTCGACATCTACTACCCGATCAACAACTTCGACTACTACGACTATACCAAGTAGCACGCGAACCAGGTCAAGCACTACCACCCCTACAGCTCAGCCTACTGGTACTTTCACTGTTGATGACGTGGTGGTCGATTTTGCACGTATAGTGGTTCTTTTTGTTTTACAGGAGAAGTCGGTGGACCAAGCGTCAACGGCGCAAAATTTTCTTCAAGAATTCTTCAACAACGCCGATTCCGATACAACAGTGGACCAAGCACGAAACATCACAATAGGTGACAGCAACTCGGTTGATCTAGTTGATCTGTTTGTCGACGTGGGAGCCGGCAGAGTAGGTGGGAAAAATAACTGAAAGAGCTTTTATGTTGGATGAGACGGGGCGGCGGTATACTCATGGCACCAACTGGTTAAGACTTCACATACAGACGTCAGACGGGGCACGTGCGCATGACGAGCACGACGCTCAAGGTCTGAAGTTACATTTGGCGTAATCGACACGGAGCATCATACCCTAGCTTTGCTTAACATTTGCGGGATTTGAGAGGCGAAACAGGCGTGATTTATACAGCATTGAGGAAGGGCCAACCGCGCCTAGAGTCTCGACCACATTTCCCTTGCTTCATTGTACAAATAGGCTCACAGAGCCCCGATGCATTTTGTCTGCATTTTGTTATCTAGAGACTACCATCAGGAGTTGTTACCTGCTTATGCCTTATTTAGCTAGATACCAGAGAGAGATGGGCACCGAGGACGGACGCCGCAATTAAAGTTGTGCGCAATATGAATCCGATTTTGATTCTGTCAATACAATGGCGAAAGAAGAGTGTGGTGAACAATGCTGTTGCCAGATCTAACATGCCAAGAGGTTCCTGACGCAGGCATCAGGGGGAGAAGGAATCCTCGGCGTGAGCTGTGATGTGCACTGGGTATGGCCATGTTGGAGCGACAGATACCCCCCGGTTCACGTGGCACGTTAGGGTCGCATCGCATGGTTCAGGCTTCCACTGATGACGGTGGCGGGTTGTATTGATAGACGGCGATGAGAACCGTTTGCTGATCTGATCTGATCTGATACGAGAGTGATTGTTAATTGGTGAACTAGGCAATTATGATAGATCCGTAGATGAGGAAGCGATTGATTATGTAAGACTACCTACTGTACTCGCAGTAAGCATGGTACTGTAGATGCTGAAAAACAAAACGGCCTGGGGTTGATGGGAAGAATGCTGTATAGGCAAAGATAAGATAAGAAGATGCGGGGAGGAACGCGACAGGGAGAGACGAAAAGGAAGAGGCGAACGCGAAGTATAAAAGCTCTAGGCTGCATGCATGTCGTGTGCATTTGGACCGCCGTAAATGTTGGTGATCCCCTTCCTTCAGGATTTAAGAGACTACTCACTGTAGTATAGTCTCCATAGGTACGGTGAGATAACAACTTGCAGCAAGCTCGGTACAGGTATTTGTTAACACCCAGATAGTAGGATGACATTAGGTAGGAAGCACTGCCACTCGAAACCGGTCCCGGTCGGTGGTTCGGTCGCGCTCTTGATTACGTTGCGCGCTGCACAGTACTGTTCGGAAAGGAGTCAGCTGCCCGATAAGTCCCGTGCATTTTTCATCCTATAGTTAGTAAGTATACTGGGGCATTGGAGGTGGTCGAGGTGTGGGCATTCGCTTTTCGTGGTTGCAGAACTCCGAGACATGGCTTCAACCTTTCATTATTATCAAGTTTGTTCAACGCCAAAAATAAATAAATACTTACTTAGGTGTACCGACCCGGCCGAGGGGATAAGGATAAGTGCATCCCTTGCCATGCCCGCTACGAGAAACCCCGAAAGTCAATGATTTCGCTCGTCTGCAGACGGGAAGCTTCCCATTCCCGTACGCATGCAACCGAGGTGTTTATTTATGTTTGACCAGGTACCAGCATCATATGTTGTGCCTACAGTATGTAGAGCAACATCTCTGTAGATAGATGTGGGTTTATGTGTACATACTTTACTCAGACACTTCGGCCGAAGTAACATGGCGGCACAGGGCTATTTGTAGAGGGCTCCATATGCGTATGCAGACCCGTATCGAGTCTATTTTACTCCTCAACAAGAATTGGGTTTTTAGATTCATACTTGAATGTACGAGTAGTCAGGGTATCGAATGCCAACCACTCAGGCTTCTGATGAGGCGGACGAAGCAATAAGTGCAGCATAGGTCCACTGAGCTGAAGGCCACCACCCGGTTAATTAATTGCCCACTATTATAAGTCTTAAAATGCAAGCTACCTACTGCATGGTACCCCCGATTTGGACCCTGATTAAGGTATAGAGTGTAGAACACAACAGAGAGGAAATTTTATGTCTTCACGGCAGAATTTACACAACTAAATTCTTACTCACAAATCCCAACAGTACAGATAGATTATTTAAATAGGTAGGTATTTCGGGTTTGCTACTGTACGTAATACAAGGGCTGTGCCACTGGGAACTGACGAGCTGTGGAAACTCGTGCTGCCTGCTGGAGTCTAGCGCAACTCCTTCAGTGGCATACGCAGTATCTGCCATCTGCTTCGGTCCCTGAAAATGCAGAGCTACGGCTGATGCGCACGCTATTATTATTTAGTTGCCGAGCTGATGACACATGGGGCGGGTGTGCCAAGAGTATCGCTCAATAGCGCTAGTCCCGAACCACGACCAAGCCTAACTCAAGCTGGTTGGCACGTTCCATTTCTCACCCCCACAGCCTGTCTAAATATAAACACTTATAGGATTTGTATAGATGATCACGATGTCACCGTAATCCCATGTCAACCATGTGTGTCTAGGAATTCGGCAAGTGCGACAATGATCAGCCGGCTTGGGGGTTGGATGGATAGATAGAAAAGCCTATGTCCCCCTAACCTCGTGCTGCGGGAAAGATGGTGAGACATCACAGCAATATTTCATCGAGCTGAGAATGGGATTGCTCTCGCCAAACTGATAAGAAGAGGCGCGTGAAAGAAATAATCTATCTAAAACCAGGAGGAGCAGTGAGCCTGAAGGATTAATGACTTGACTTGACGCCACCAACTATACGCGAAAATGAACACGACCTCTACGATAAATAACACATACTTTAATATTAGTCGGGTACGTTTCTCCAGCTCTCTCGCTCGCTCGTTCGATGCTGTTCTGATGCTTGGCATCATTTCACTACGTGTGTGGGTGTCGGTAGTATTGCTAACATAAGGGCATAATAGGAAGGGA
The DNA here is from genome assembly GCA_022495065.1 of Xylaria telfairii. NCBI lineage: Eukaryota > Fungi > Ascomycota > Sordariomycetes > Xylariales > Xylariaceae > Xylaria > Xylaria telfairii. The sequence continues at coordinate 128,268 of MU383956.1, read as the reverse complement.
ACGAGATGGCAGAATCACCTATTCTGCCTCCGACCCTGGCACCGAGCTATCCACGCCCTCGACAACCTTCATATCCGGCGGCTGGGTCAAGGGGGCCAGACCTAGACAAATGGAAGTCGAGGGTGCCAAAGACAGGGAATTCCCCTTTGGTCCCTAAGCCACTCTTCACCTCTGAAAAATGTGTCGTGGAGATAGAGCCCGTGGCGGCAATGGCAACGACGACGACGACGACGATGACGAGGGGCGAGACACTGCCGTCGATATCAACAACAGGCATAATGACAGTATCGTCAACGCCTTCAAGTGCTGCCGCACCCACGACGGCAACCATAACGACGCCCACATCGCCTTCACCGTCATTATTTCCAGTCCCGCCATCTACCAATGGTGTTGTGGCCAGTCCCGTCACCATGACATCGCCGGTATCCTTGCACCCCTCAAATTCAGTGGTTTCGCGGAGTTCTGTCTACTCCCAGAGTACTATTGGTAATACCGCGGCGGCAGCGAGAGCGCGGCCGGTGAGCTCTATTTACTCACAAAACACTCTTACGACGGGGACAGTAACAGCGGCATCGTCACCACGGACACCTACTATGACGAATTGGTCATCAACCCTACCTGGGTTACCGAGCTTGGGTATGCCTCTCTCGAATGCGCATCCGCAACCACGTGTCCCTGTGCACATGGAGCAGGTCGCAGAGGAGCCGCCGGCGCATCAGCATATCCAGGTTCAAATCCAAGTCCCGCGGCTGCGGAGCCCGAGCATACCGCAAGACCGGGCCAACAGGAAGAGGACGCTCTCATCCACAGGCGGTGTGAACACGAGCAGCAGCGATGGCGAAAGCATCATCAATAGAGCACTCGTCCACAGCCCCGAGAATCTTTCGTATCCCGAAATAAACACGGTGCCCGTGGACTACGAAGGAAACGACTGGCCGCTGCAGAAGCCGTCCGTCGTCTACGATACCCCGCGCAAGCATTACGTTAGCCGGTCACAGGGGTCAATCGTGCCTCCTGATCCGGAGACTGCCTCGCCGCGCGCGAGTATGGCGGAGTCGCACACGCCCATCTTCGGGCCGGGCGAGCAGCGATCCGGGTGGTGGAGCGACGAGAACGTTGCGCGGGGTCGTGGTGTTGTCTCCGGGTATGCCGCCCTGGGAATGAGGGAGAAGCCGACCAGTGAGGCTCGGCGGCGGCGAGCCCGGAATGTCAAGCTTATCATCGCCGCTTCTATACTTGCGATTCTGGTTATTGTGGGAATTGCTGTCGGGGTTACGTTTAGCGCTCGATAGTGAAGCCGAATGAGAGAGATGAAGGGATGTATAGGCTGTGAATGAAAACTATCATAGGCGTGTTGTTCTGGGAGTCGCTGGCGTTTATGGGCTTATGATACAAAAAGGCTGCATCTGCATGGCACTGGGGCTGCAGCATCGGAGTTGGAGGACTGTCAGCTTATTATTCATTGTTGTGAGTCTGCAATCTGAAATGAGATTTACTTTAAGACTATGTATGGGAACATGGGCATGATGCGTTATGTCCTTTCTCCCTTCTTGTTTGGAAATATAAGTCGGTTATATGTATACTTTACCGGGCTATATCCTGGAATCTACATGTTTGCGTACACAGCGAGATGCCCGAAAGTGAGGTAAGAATCAGTAAGGTGAGACCAGGTCGCGTACCCCGAGTCATGGCGGCTCCGGGCCTATGCGGAGGATGAAAGTCGAAATACCTAGCAACGTGGAGTCCGCCCAACTCCAAATCTCCACACCCAAACGCCGATCGACCCCGGAGCTTCCATGTGGATGTTTGGGGTTTGCATGTGGCTGTCTTACCGATTCTCACAAACTTTCATGTTTTGTATCGGCTGTAGCGCTCCTCCTCTTGAGAATCATCATCAAATAGCATCCAAGGATCCCCACCTTGTTCTATGTGTCCCTCCTCCGTGAGAGTAAGGCACCATCCGAGCTATGGAGCAGAAGCAGCCCTCTGGCCCTCCTCAGGGTCGTCAGAAGATGAACTACGCCTGCGAGGCATGCCGTGCAGCCAAGACTCGGTGCCAGTCGGGGCCTCAGCCAGATATCTGCAAGAGGTATAGTGGCATCTCCCTCTCCTCTCCTCTTCGTAAGCGGCTGTATGCTGCGATTGCCCGACAGGGTAGGAGGAGCCATACGTGGCTGCTTAGGTCTCGCTAACGGCGTACGCAACCCCAGGTGCTCCGAGTTCAAACGGGAATGTATTTTTCGCACGGGGCCGCGAACCCGACGGCCTAAGGCCGCTATGCGAGTGTAAGTACCCTCACAATCTTCTACTTGCGGGTTTTGTTTTCAGCCCTTCTTGGTCTCCTTGCCATATTATTTTGAAATCACCCCCTGCATGCACTGTTTCCTCTTTTTCAATCTTCGATCTGCCTCGTCGTGTCCACCGTGGTCCTTGTATCGAGTTTAACTCGACGTAACAGAGACTCTGAGGCGGCTGCCCTCCCTCCGCCCCCTGGTCCAAGCAAGACCTTTAGCATCGACTTTGAAATGCCCGTGGTGGACGAGCCCAATAACGACTTTGAGAATTTGCGGCTACAGCACGAGCGTTTCATAGACGACCTCGTGATCACCAGCGGAGATGAAGAGGATGAGAAGCAGCTGAATGAAGACATCTTGAGCTTAGCTGGAGGCAACTTGCCTGAGCACAAAACCTTCAGTTTCAACGATATGACTTCGTCACCTTCGGTATCGCTGTCCGGGGCTGGGACGGGCTCCTCCTGGACCGAGTCCTCTGCAGATTATCTAGCAAAGCAGAAATCGAAGCCGATGCTCAATCTCGGCATCAAGCCGCAGTTCAACCTCGACAGCGCCACGAAGCTCCTCGCCTCGTTCCGCTGTATGTTGCCTCATCTGCCATGTCTCGTACTTCCCGAAGATGCGGATGTAAGGTCACTAGCGAAGAGCTCGCCTTTCATCTTGCTGGCTATCCTCGCCGTGACGAGCTGCTCGAGTAGTCTCCAGGGTCATAGCCTGTACGATGAGGAGTTTCGCAAAGTTCTCGGTCTCAAATTCGTTGCAGGTGGCGAGCGATCTTTAGAATTGCTGCAAGGAGTATTGATATACTGCTCTTGGTAAGTTTAATTAGTACTGATTGTTAATTGTTGGTTGTGTTCCGTGAATGCGGACAACGTGAAGAAGACGTTGGGAGGTGGTAATTGATTATGTACGAAGATTGTGCTGACTTCAGTATTCTCATAGGTACCCGTTCCACCTCAGGCCAAAAAATAAACAGTCTTTCCAGTATCTGCGGATGGCGGTAGATATAGTTAATGATCTCGAAATGGAACAGGCGCCGGAGCTCGATCTTCAATATCCAACAAGACCCGAGGAGCTTGCCCGCAAACTGGACAACATCCGTGCTCTCTTGGGTTGTTATTACGCCATGTCTACGTAAGCTACCTCCAACTCCCACTCCTATGAACCCTCGTCCCAACGCCCTAGGCAATATTTCCCAGGTCTGATTCTGACCGCGACAGGTTTGCGGTGACATGGGGTAAAAGCTCTACGACTCTACGATATAGCTCGCAAATTGCGCAGTGCGCCGAAGTGTTGGAGCAGAACAGCGAACTAGAACAGGATCATCATCTCGTCTGGATGGTACGTATGCAGTATGTCTTCGAGGAGCTCATTGATTCACAACGCAACTTCGAGCGTGGTACTCGGGACCACCAGAGCGAGATGCAACTAAAACTCATCCGCGCCGGCCTGGAGGCGCAGTTCAGGGACTTCAAACAGAGGATGCCGGAGCAATATGCTTCGATGAGTAAGTTAAAATATCATTCTCGATAATTTTTCCTTAAATCTCCGTTTCAGTCACACACGCGCCACTAAATACCCCTACAACGAACGATTTGAAATGATCTCTATTCGGAGGATCTTTCTAACAAAATCGATTAACACTAATTCCATGTCATAGCGAGCATCCTTCTAGTATCCCAATTGGCAGAAGCCTATTTCCTCGCATCACCACTCTTCCGCATACCACGCAAGTGGTTTAAGGAATCCACCGAGGCTGTCACCTCCGACCGCCTACTCCAGGCGGCGCACAAAGCACGCGCAATCTTCGACCATATCACATCCCTGACACCGCAAGAATTCGGCGGGCTCAGCGGCGCCGACTATGGGCGTTTCATTGTAGCCGTAATTGTCACATACAGACTCTCATTCCCGATGCTAGGGATATGTCGCGGCTATGACGTTGCACAGGCGCGGCGAATTCTCGACCTCGGGGAGATGTTGCGGAGGCTAGTAGCGGGGGGGCCTAACGACGAAGCCCAAGAAGAGGACTCGAAAGGCAAAGCCGGACAAAAGGGGCCTGCTGTGACTGCGAAGAAGCCGAGGAAAAGTGATGCCGTATCCGCCCTCAAGGTCGTGATCCAGTCTGTGAAGCTCAAGTTTGAGGAGAAGAGCGCGGCGTTCGACGCCATGTCCTCCGCCGCCGCCGCCGTCGCTAGCCCTGGCGACGAGTTTATGAACAGAGGTTCTCGGTCTATATGTCCGATGCTCAATGGGAGTCTGGATCAATACATCCCGCTATGGTCGGGACAACAGAGTGCCGGGTCTTATCCGGCGAGCCTAACGGGTAGCTCGGGGGTGATGACAGAGGCGTTGTCGAGTGGTATGGGGATCGATTCCGCGACCCCTTTCCTCGGGCCAATGGGGCATATGGCGCAGACAGGGCTAGGCATGGGCCCATTTGAGGATAAGACATTGATGTATCATGATCTCTGGGCTACGATGACCATGGGCTGGGCGGGTGATATGGGCGAGATAAATATGGAGGACATCGGAAACACAGGGTATGGTGACATGCTGGACTCGGTTTGATCATATATTTGTATGATGAATAGTTCCTGCATTTGAAGTGGCATTTAGATATTATTACCGGAAATGAATCCATAGTAGGAGGATCTTCAGGCAGCTGTAGAGCCTTGAATACTTTACCAGGGCTTTTGGGCGTATATATGGACACTATAATATGCATTAGCCATTAAAAATAAGCTCCCCAGGTGATTAAAGAGTGAAAAAAATGTAGGAGATTAGGAAGTAACTCACCCTTCGGAATATGCATGGATCTTTATGTTCTGTACATCCTTTTTGACCAGCTCTAGGCACTAAAACACATGGTGTCAATCATTGGTGTTTGCAGCGCGGTTAGTAAGTCCCGGAGGCCTTTAGACATGATCTCGCTCTGAAAACGAAGTTTGTTCTCCCAGGGCCCCGGGGGAGGGGGGGAATAGAAAATGACGCTGAGGAATCCTTACGTCTGTTACTCTCTCCGCCTCCCAACCTAGAACCCGCGTGAAGAGAGCCATGGACATGGGCTCGAGCATATTCAGGACATCGTGCTGCAGCAAGAGACTAAGCTGCTTATTATGTGTGCCCTTTACCCAGGGGCTCACTGCGGTACTCAGAGTCAGCTAACCCCCTTCCTAAACGCGATTTAGAACCGGGCACGAATGCGCGAAGCTCCCAGGATTGCGAAATCCACCTGAAAAAGCACCCCCATACTCCAAAAGGTGCATGAATAAGAAAATGATAGCGGAAATTACTCACAGGCAATGGCCTCACGTCTCTCCGTGACGTTCACGAACCCAAGCTCGCCTAGCATCTGCGCATACCGCGTCGCAACGTCCCAGTTCCGGCCCGCGAGCCTCGCCGCTTCCATGAGCTTGTCGCACCACAGCTGCAGCGCGCAGCCCTCGGGCGGCGGAGTTAGGAACTGGAAGGGCAATACGGGGTCGCGGAGCTCGATGAAGCCACCGGGTGCTAGGGAGCGGTACGCTTCCGCGAGCACGGCACGTGGGTTCTTGAAGCAGGTCACCATGGCGCGCACTTTGCGTGTTAGCACTCTCCGTCTTTCTTTCCTGGGCAAGTTCAGGGGTTATGTATGTAGTTCTCCTCCCCAAGATGGCGATGTCAGGTGACTAGGATGAGCAGATGACGGCCTTGCTCCTAGCATGGCTATCGATGTTTACTCACTGTGGACCAAGTCGAAGGGTTGCCGGAAGCTCCATTCGTCTTCGGCGTCGCAGATCTCGAAGGTGACGTTAGGTGGTGCGCTGAAGCGTCAGTTTGTTAGAAAGTGTGCAAAACAGAGTAGGCAGAGCAAAGCAGACGTCTCTTCCCCCTGCTTCGAAACATACTAGCTTGGTTGGATGGGGCTCAAATCTATGCCTGTAACAAAGGCACCTGGGTGCTCGAGACCTTCGATCCGGAATTAGTTCCATATTCATTCTCGCTTCACTTCACCATGGAGCTGCAGTCATAGGACTCGGATTTTGTCGCCTACCAACTTCAATAGCCCATATTCCCGTCCCCGTACCAACATCTAGGACGTTCCTCAGGCGGTTGCCCGTCGGTGATATGTATAGCTTCCCATTTAGAACTGCAGTGTATAACTGATGTTGATAGTCTAGGAGTCCGTTAGTCTCGGACCCCCACACCGTTCACATATGGGTTGTAGCGGACTCTACCTAGTCTATTTTGTTCTTTCTATGGAGGAATTAGCATCGCGGCTTCCTTTCGAGATACGTATGGAACGGGTCTACTTTACCTCATCATTTGGCAAAAGGTATTTGCCCTCTCTAAACCGGTGATATGTGCGCCCATTCTCTTCTACATGGTCGTATATACTACTATTAACGCTCTGCGTGGACGAACTACGATTAAGATCTGTCAGCAAGAGTCTATGGGGAGGATAGGCGCCTCGCTGATAAGATGGCGTTCGTCACTTACAAGTGGCTCATACCGCCCAAGGCCGAGTCACCATCCCATGTTGTATTCTGCGCACGTGAAAATACGATGTCGTTAGTTTTAGGCTCGCCTAACCCATGGCCTATAAAGTCGCGACTGCAACGTCAGGTTCGCAAAAGCGAAACAACTTGGTCTCAGGAGATGGTATTGGGGGTGGTGTGAAATCTCGGCTAGACACTACGATAAAACAGTGTAACTGAATGAAGATCGCAGGGACCCATGAAACAAGGGTAGTCATGAAACCCATAGTAGTTGAACCGAAATAGACACTAACATCAATATCGTCAACTTCGTCAATCTCCAACTGATCCAGTTGTCTACCTGCTTCCCCTTCGCCATGCGCCTGTGGACTTGTGGAGTCTGTGTCGTTCACCACATTACCCGAGTCGGTTGCCGAAGCCATCATGCCTGTTTCAAGGAATAATATAGGGTAAAAAACAACCAAGTTAATTTGGGTTAAAAATTCGTCACCAGCCTAATCCACAGGCTCGAGGAGGAGCGAGTGAATACACAAATACGAATACTTAGCCTGGGAGTCGCGTAGTGGAGGAAGTACGCTTCCCGAGCGAAAAGCGGCCGGGGAAGAATATAGTATACAAGGAATCCTACCATTTCTTCCCAGGTGGAGGAGTGGAGTTGCGTCTTTCATGATAGTATCGCCCTAAGCTGATCAAGTACTAGATAGATAGTACATACGTGGTGAGGCGTCGGTAGACTAGATCGCAATACTTACTAGCGTACTGAACATATCGGACCATCAGTGTGATCGAGCCCAAGACAAACAACATCATCAAGCCAATAAGGTGATCACAGCTACATGCGGCCAGTCACGCGGCGGACCCGAGCGCTAGGTACTCCGATCGTAGCGCTGTGGCAGGGGAGAAGGACCACGTGTGCAGATATACGTTCTTGGACGTACCTTACATATACATGATGTAGAGATGGACGGACAGCGTGCGAAGTATAAGTATTCTATACAAGATAGTTTAATTCCCTGCAAGCGACCGTTCCTGCGGCCAGTTAGCGAAGACGGAAGAGGATCGGATCATCCCCTAAATAAGCAGATTCCTAATGCGTGATAGGTACCAGTACTCCACGTCGTATCCATATGCATGGATGCTGGGTTGACAGGTTTACCTAATCATAGGGTGAACTATACTAGTATAACACCAGTGGGGTTGACGAGGATATTTTGAAATCTTGGAGGCTTACACGGCATGTCCCGTTGTCCTCAGTAGGTAACTTCTCTACCGTATTAATACATTCCTCTATCATATGATACTATATCCTGAAGCGTTGGACTATTCTGCAATCATGCTCTACGAGGACGCTTGGCAGGGATTATTAAGGTGGCTAAGCACCTTGAAGTTGAATAGTAGCAAATTGCCATCCTATAGAGTTGGGAACTAAGTAGTCTAGGCTATGTTCTATCTATGTAAAGAGACAGAAAACGATGTAAAGCCTCCTTGCGCTAGAATCTAAGGCTAATAAACTGCGCTAGGCTTCCGGGGAACACTCCGGCAAGCTGCATCTTAGCTAGCAATACTGGTCATTGCTTGGTTACAACCAGGACCAGGCATGTTGGCAAGCTTATAAGTGTACCCGTAAGTTGCAATAATTCACACCATTACGTTCATCCGATTACCCACTGGGTCAGAGCCACGCTACCGTCACCTCGTCACGCTTCGAGTAAGTTCAGCCAATTCACTACCATCATCGCCTTGAGCAGGTTACCCCGCATATCCATGTGGACGCCATCGTACAAGTTCGCCTGGATCGACATGTTCCAAGTCCCGAGGTGGTCAATCCTCTGTCTGACGGCTTCTTGTGCCATGGCGTGTTCGAAGCGGACGAGGGCCTTGTTGCCTTGCGCGATGAGAAACTCGTCCGGCTTCTTATCGCCTGCTGCGTTGGGCGTCAGCAAGAGGATCGGCATGTTCCTACCTTGTCGCAGTGTCCTTAGGTGCGCGCGGAGCCTCAACTTTGAGTCGATTGCTCTGATCACCTCATCAACCCAAGCTTTGGATTTGTCTATTTCAAGGTTGTTCCATAGTCCGTGGCCGAGGATAAACGCTTTTCGCGAGCTCGGGTTTGTGTTTATTGCCATTTCTAGACGATCCATCTCAGCGGCTGGGATGGGAAAGCGCACCATTTGCTCCACTATACTCCCATTAGCATTCTGACAAGCGATTGATAACCATCAGGTTTTGTTGCGAGGTAACATACTTCTTAGGTCCGTCGACCAACCCGTTATTAGACGGGGGCAGGCCAAACTCAAGGGATCATGCTTGATGACATCCTCCGTCTTGTAGATTCCTTGGACCGAACAGTCAGTCACATCGAATTGGTCATTGCAAAAGCACCGTTCCCTGGTTGCGTTCGTTAGCATGGCGTTGCTAGGTTCCGTCTGGAATCTCTTCCTTACTTCTCTCGGGCGTCAAAGTTCCAATCCGTAACGCCGCCGGAGCCTAAATTCTCACGCACTATAATGTTGAGTGCACCGATAACATGTCGTAACATGGAATCGCCTACGAGAATAACTTGCGAGAACCGACCTAGAATTTCACATACTTCTTCGGTCGTATACCACTGCATATCGCAGCCACGGGGAATATAAGGTGCGTCTCGGCCGATCCGACCACCCCACGACATGGCGGTCAGCATGGAGGCTCTGTTGGGACAGATTGGGTCATACGGGCGATGAAGCTCGAGAGATGAGAGATTGCATTTTCCGCCGAAATGCTTGTATCCGGCAAACGCGTTGGAGAACTCATTAGGGCGTGATGGCGGGTTCGCGTTAAGGGGGAAATCACAGCGGATTTCTATGGGCGGTACTTCGTTCCTAGACCGGGAAAAGATCTTAGGACTGAAATACACTATGATAAACCCGATGGCTATTAACAAGCAGCAAAGCCTGACGCAAAGCCGGGCGAGCCTTCGGGGTATGGTCAGCCGCTCAATGCGTCTTCTGGGTGGTGGGGGCGGAGATAGGGCCATTGAATTGGTCTCGGAGCTTGAATGGTGGTGCGACGACTGCCTCTGTGGTCTCTTGTCTTTGAACCTGTACATCCCACCTTCGTCGCTGGCTGGCCACAGGAGACCCCTGGCGTCTCTACTGAATCCGGCAACAGAATCCTACAAGTCGCTGATGAAACCCATGGTAGCTGGAACAATCTATCTGCCTCGCAGTAGAAGGCGACACACCAGCAAGCCGGAGGAAGAGCCAAATGAGAGCCAAGGGAGAGTTGAATGCCTGTGTAGTAACCTGACTGGCACCTGTTGGTTTCGAAGTTCAAGACGCATTTTGCGTTGATGTGGCCCCTCCAGAGGGACTGCGCCTGGCTGGAATGTTGAATCGTCCGTCATGTCTAAGAGCGGAAATCGCTTTCGACAGGAAAGTACCCAGAGTGACATCATGCACTGCACTGCAACTGCGGCCTCCTTGCTGTCGCTTGGCCTCGCTCTCGCCGTGCGAACCTATGGGTTCCTTCCACGGAAAAGGGGGATGATGGAGGGCTTCGCCTCGACTTGTAAGCCATCACCAGCTCCATACCTGTTGTCTTGCGGCTTAAATCCACAACGCTGCTACGCGCGCATACGTCTGGTGGGTTGCGACGGTATCTCCCATCAGCTGGCTTACTTGTGTCTGACTGAATCGCGCCCGCGGCACCAAGTCAATTCGTTACGATGCAAGATGCAAGCCACCACTAAGCCTACATGAAACTGCATAAAAGCGAGATACGTACAATTCTTGCGGGCCCCCTCGAAATAAAGTCGAGCTTCGAAGTAAGGTACGTAGTAGAGTAATTACTAGTACAGGTCACCACGCTAAATCATTAATTCGTACCTATCTGTGTATTAGATTAAGTTTACTCGACTATTTCTCAGACTAGCCAACATTTGATACATACCTACAAGTAGCTCTATAGATCCAAACGTACTTAATGTAGATGCTTAACTTGAGCTATAGTATTCAGTAGTATAAGGGTTCTCTGGACGCGGATAGAAAGGATTTTCTCAAATTAAACATGGGAGGGCTGAACACAGTCCATTTAGCTCAACACGCACGGGTTGTCATTTCTACCTGGATATACAAGCTTACATATACTGTATCAAGAGTTTACTTGATGAGGGTCCAAAAGGTCACATCAGTTCACACCACCGTAGTCAATTTTGTCCATCCAATCAAAATGCCTTATAAAAAAAACACTTTGCAAACGCATTCACCTCTCTGGATGTTGGGCCCCTTTTGCTCAACTTGAGTCAGCGAGAAACAACCCGGACACTGCGCTACAGCGAAGATCAAACCAGCCTTATGTTGTTTTGGTGCTCCTTCCTCAGGTCGTGCAGCATGTAAGCAGGCAACATAGTCAGAGACCCCTTACTGGCCAGCATCATGAGGGAAAAAGCTACAAATTCCCCCCCACCATAAAGGCTTCGATCTAATGTTGGTTGGATTGGAACCCCAACCCAAATAATTATCGAAGAAACAGGAAATGATTGGGTGGTGTGAATCCTATCAAGCCTTGGGTGTAAAGTGATAAGCAGCAAGGAAACCGTGGCGTTGTCATTTCTTTGTCAATTAGCTCTAATTGGCCAGTCTGACATGCCGTTGTCGATCTAGAAGGATTCTAGATAAACGCTTTATGTCAGTCGAAAATAACTGTGTTGAAACATCACGAGGGGTTGGCGGTTTAAACAGAAATTTGGGTCCCTAGTCTATAGATATGAATAGTGTATCCTAATGTTGGACACTCTTGGGATAGTCATAAACGTCGCGTTACCCCAGCCTAGCCTGGGGTTCGCTTAGGAGACACCAGACACCTGGATCCTGCCTGACCTGGATAAGCATACCACCAACGTGGTTTGCTTACGGTCTGATCGAAAATATTAGAATCAGCTAGTCTAGGGCCCACAAGGACGCCTCCCTGGCATGATTCCCAGCGAATGGTGCATGGGAGTCTAGTGTATACTACCTGCCGTGTACATATCCAGAACCCTTGTCGATGCGCGAATTGCTCCTCTCCCCGTTAGCAAGGTGAGCAATCTCCCAGCTGATACCTAGTATAGCTGGTTGTCCAAGTTAAATAGATATGGTATGCAGTGTGGGAAGTCCCTATCCTGTAAAGGAATTGAGAGAGACGCGGTGTCTATATTATACGGCAAACCTCCTCTGACATCAGGATCTAAATCTATGGCTTGACACCTATTCTCGTCTAGTCGCTGCGAAGAGACGTTGTCTGAGGGGTTCTTTATGCATCATCACGTCTGTTGTTTCGCGAGGCGTGCTTCAAAGGTTGCGACAAGGATCACTTCACCAATGATGAGTGAAGTGATCCTGGGCCAAATATCGCTTGTGCCAATGATAAGTATTCCCAGACCACCCATTATTCCTGTTTCGTACGGAAGGCATGGAGGCTGGCGAGTCATCAATGCAACTGGGCGAAGGCTCATGGTTATTTTCTTACCTCGGTCGAAATAGCTTGTTTGACTTGCATCTGCGTACAAGCACACGATGTGACGCTCCTACGCTGCTGCCGTGCATAATTTCTTGCAGCCTTATTCATCCATAATGACGCGGTGCCCGGGTAGGGCTTGGAGGGGTGGATTGTGTTGTTAAATTAATTTATCCTTTGCAACCTACATGACATCTTAGGCGTCCAGCTGATTCCCAAATCAGCAGTGTATTGTGAGGTACTGCCTGCTCACACCCATTGTTGTTGGTTAGGACTCTGAGGTTTCACTGGCACCCAGGTCAAGCAAGATTTAGTTAGGATACCAAAGGGTTAGTGCTTATCAAAACTTGAGAAGCGCGAATCGGGTGCCTTTCCCCATTGTACCGTGTTCCGGGGTGAACGATCATTAAGCCACGGAGGTTACTTTCTGATAGTACGACTGGGCTGAGGCGATGCAATATCTCTGTAACTCGTTCAATAGAGACAACATCATGCCGTGCCACGCTCTGGAAATGAAAAATGGACTGGCGCCGGTTTCCCCATTGGAAGAGAGGTCCTAATTAATCGAGTTGAAGTCGTGATTTAGTATTCGGTGCTCATCGGGCATCGCCTCGTAAATAGGCAGTGGAAACAGCCGACTAGAGGCGAGAACGACATTAAGAATCCAACTTTCATACACTGTTAGACTCTTATTACGCGGTGGTAAGCCAATCCAAAGAGAAGAGGACATTGGAGATATTTTGCTGGCGAAGGTGTGCTCGACGGTTTCCGGCGAGGTACTTAGACGACTCCTGTCTGGCAAATGGAGATGGAGATGGAGAAGATCATGGTTAAAAAGCGAGATCGAAAATGCCAAGCGTGTGGCACAGAACGTGATGAATGTGGAACACACATCAATGATAGCAAAGTGGGGAGTAGGAAGAAATGCCCGCCTACTATACTAGATAGGATTCATGATCGAAGATGGCGGAATTTATCAGGCGAGTACGGAGTAAGAATATCAGTATCAACCTCCATGGCGAGGGCGTATGAGGGCAGAAAGTACAGGGCCTTGGTGCCATAGTGACTTGATATGACAGAAAGACTCCCTTGCGTAGTGAGCGATTGCTCGGTACGTAACAATTAATTTAATCCGATATACCTAGTATATATATATATATAAGTAGGTGGTAGGGAGGTGTGAAGTTGAACATGAACTTGTGTTGGAGAACAGTACAGGAGAGGAGCATGCCTGTTGATTTTGCAGTGGAGGCTAGTCCGTAGCGTTGTATGTAGTGTAGATACCTGAGTATCTAAGTACCTACCTATAAGTCATTAGCAGCAGGTATCATGATAACAAAAGACCCAAACGTGCCATACCTAACCTGACGTTTAAGTGGTTTGTGCGGCCTCGTACGTCCGCGCCAAGGTTAAATTGGTCTAGACCAAAATGGGTCCTGCTGTTCCGCAACTTGAAGGTTTTGGTGGAGTTAAGGAGCTTGGTGGAGTGTCTCTTATGTATTATAGGTACATGTACCTCACACACACATGAGGTAGGTACCTACCTACCTTAGATACTTAGAATACCCAGTACATGCTCTTGTATACTACACCTAGTGCTGTGCACTGCAAGATAGTACCTATGCTCTAGATTGTTTTATTCATCCGAGTTGTTATCTACTCGTCTTAGTTGATGTGCTGCTGCACCTGCGCGGGAGGCCAAGTGTCGTCTGGCGTTTCGTTTCATCAGGTTTTCATCCACTTGGAACCATATCTATCTTTACTAGCGAGAAGCTATTCCACGACTTACACAGTATTTGCTTGCAGTGAGGGAGCCCATTTTGAATACTACACTACCTACGGCACATCGCAAGGTAGTATAGTAGGTATCCTACTGGGGATTTTCATTGAACACCGAAACGTCAAATGTGTCAAGCATCTTCGGTCGAATGAAAATACATCGGCATGGTCCGACCGCATGTCTTAGCGCCCTGCGATTGGTTTCTTGACTCCAGTGTTGCCGGCACCCTTGACGTTTCTTGACCGGTCGGTCAACATGCCGTAGTAACCCGTGGTAGGCGACAAGCGGTTTTCCATGTGTCGATGAGATTCGCAAAACTACTGGGGCTGATTCGGTTGGACTTGTAAGGCAGCACCTATTCTGTGGTTCATCCTTACACGCGCAAGGAACATCAGCCCTGTAACATTGTCTATCAAAATACACATGGCTTTTATAGTATAACTGCCGATCTGTCAGGTAGTCACTATGTATACTACAATAGTCAAACACGGCTTGGCAAAATATTCCCAACATGCCAACTCTGTGGCACTGCCCAGACGGTTTATTATGGCAGGTGTAAGGAAACTGTTGGAGATGGTATCCCTAACGCAATATAGTATCCAACCACGCAAAATTGTGTATACGGTACTTCGTACTACTAGATTCTGATTCCATTTCGGACGATGGAGATTTGGAATCGAGTGATCATATCGTTGAATTTCGCAGGCCATCCAATCTTCATCATCAATTTATAAGCTCATACACACTCAGGCTATGCTTTGCTACCCACGAGACCCATCGGATGTGAACGAAGCTCAACAGAAACCCCGCTTGATGCGGAGCTGCATGTTGAGGAACAACAAGTGTATCCATGCTGGCTATTATTGGTGGGTGGGTTGTCATAGATGGAGAAAGCATCGAACGGCAGCACCGAGGAGAGATCCAGAGGCACACACACCCAAACACCATGCATTTCATAGCTCAGGCACATTTATTTCTTTCCCACCCACCAGGCCAACGAACCGCCTCGCGTCCGTTACGAAATGGATGCCGTTGGAGCTTCAACTACAACGCTGTGCAGTTGAACCTAGCTCGGCATTGTACTGTAGGAACCTCGGTGACATCGTCTCATATTATTCAAATGGGCCCTTGCTGTTGTTGCTATTCGGTACAAATCGATTATATCAGTATAGCTGGGTGGCGGCTTCCTATTGCTTGAATACCGACTCATAACCAAGTCCCCAAAACAACTTGGCTCCAGGGAAGAAACATTGACCATGGTGTATCTCAGCCGAGTCGCGAGCACAACCCAGCACCAGCCAGATTGGTAGAGCATTATCTATTCACACGATGGTTGAACACTGTCCGCCTTGTTCAGAGGAGAGGATCTCGATTTGACTAATGGCAAGTAGCGTTGCTACTGTAGCTAGCCCCAATGTTCGCTACGACCCTCCATGGATACGATATAGTGCACAGGAGGCAAGCTAGTAAAGGTACAGGTGCATTTTCTTGAGCGAAGACGGCCTGCATACGCCATGTCCAGTTTCGAGGCACACGGGACTTGAAGCGAGAGGCTCTGCCTCCACGACTGGGACCCCATGTCTACCTAATGTCGAGTGCTGCAGAGGTACGATGATTACCATTCGATGGTAACCACCATATCGACAGGCACGTACGTAAGCAGAGCTCGAGTAAGTCTGCGGCAGGTCGAGCTGCCGGTCATTTACTCCGCGAGCGCAAGCTCTGGGTTATAATCATTAGCGGGTCGTTCAAAATCCATTCTCCAACCCGCTACTAAGAGGTCTTGCAACATGGAAGAAGGTGTAAGCAGACGCGTCCTCGGCGCATCTACCATGCCCAAATGTTGGCAGTGGTATTCATCACGTACAAACAGGAAATGATGGATGTGTCCTTTTTAGCGCAGGTAATTAGCAAACTCTATCTTGTGTGGGTAGAAAGGTGTCCCGTCGACATCGTCATTTTAGTTCGGGAGCGCAAAGCGAGAGGACAGGTGGGCGCCCACGTTTGCACTGCCTCATCACGGCCGATAAATTCAAGAAACTTCAAACTCAAAACACCCCGGCAGTTGCAGTTGGGCCCCGCAGCAATTAATTGCTCCAGAGAGAGCGGGTGGGGCAGTACTGGCCCTTAACGGTGCAGGTGGGTAGCTGGGAGAGCTGCATTGCACTAGATAAAGGGTGCCTAACCTAAGTAGGTACAGCATACACTACTATCTTAGCGTGTGCCTGTCCCGAGCTGCGACCTTTGGTCGGCTTGGCAGCTTGGCGGCTTGGCTTCACTTTGGTGCTTCGGTAAGCCACTGCCAGGGCCGGTGCTTAGAAGTAGGTACCAGGATACAGGTAGCTTAGCTACGTATACAACTTAAAAACTTAAAGCTCAGCTTCATCCGTGATCTTGGACGGTCAATGTTGTGCACTACCGGTGTACCCTGAGTACTTAGCATAATCGAGGCACAAGAATATTCCAATCATTAGATGTTACAACTACCTAGGTAGATTGGCGGCATCACGGTCTAGTGTAGAGGATGTCTTTAAGAAGCCCTTTCCTTCTCTTCCGGCGGTATCATCCCAATCAACCTTGAGAATACAGTACGGAGGTGCGTAGGTATGGGTCAGACTAAGTATACTAGGTAGGTACCTACAGTAGGCATCTAGCCGCTAAACAAGCCATCAAGGCCTCCACTTGCAAACTGCGTTTTTGCCCAGAGCATATTAGCGTTGGCTGTCTGGTATACTTCCCATCTGATAATACCCTATATTTTATACTGAATGTATATGACCCAGATTTTTCTGGGGGGGTGGGGATACATGTGATAGATGTTTGGGAGGTGGTGTTTGTATGGTTGTTTTGTCTACCTACATGGGTAGGTACCTGTACCTGGGTAGGTAGTCTAAGATAGATGTTTCGGGTTATAAGTGTGGAGTTGAGGGTGGATCTACGCTACTAAGTCAATAGAGAGAGTTTCTTCGAAGTATGCGATGCGATCTTGTGAGAACTCAACATTAAACCAGCAGTCCTGAACCTAATTGATGTGTAGAAGCTTGAATCGGCATATCCGTGGGGCCAATTCAGGTCACCTCGAGGGCTAGCGACCCGCGGCCCTACGCGTCTTCTGCTCCCGCTCCAGCATTATTTCACTCTGTATTCGACCCAGCGTACTGTAATAACCAGAACCGGAACTATAAGTCCCCCTTTCACCATCTACGTTGTACCCATCTTGGGTCCTTCGTTCACCACTATCCAGTCCTCGTCACACCACAAGGAGCCTGCTTTGGGTTGCTCTCGTCTTCTTTGGTCTGCCTGGTGCACCAGTCCCTACCCTTGCTCTACTGTATCTCCTCCGTTGTCGCGTAATACGATACTTGGTTTATTAGCTGTGATAATAGCAACCATGACAAGACTTGGTTGCTGTCTTCAAATAGTATACTGTAGGTAGAAGAGGGAAAGTGTTGAAAACTCTTGACCAATGCATGTACCTAGGTGTATGTCGAGGTTGCGTGAGAAGGAAGTGGAAAGTGGGGGAGCATGTGCGCGCCAGAGACAGGCCACATCAACTCAAGCGAAACCAGAATAGTACCACTACCTCACTTTAAATACTACCTAGGTACCCCACCCCCCCATTGCTGAGTTCATTTCGCGCTTTTCCCACGGTACGTACCCCTACAGTACAGGCCAGACCTACCCACCTCGGTATCGCAGGCATCTTCAACAGGTACCTGTATTATACCATTGAACCCTGCAACCCAACCCTTTGACGCGGTACCAAGTATCTGCCCAGGTAGTGTACGAACACTGGCCCATCCTCCAATCAACCATCCTTTCCACTCATCTTCTTCTATCCCACGCCCTCCATGAAGAAAGAAGCAAAAAAAAAAACTTAAGAGATAGACACAGAAAGAGAGAGAGAGGGAGAACGGCCCCGATTCTAGTTTAACTCGACCCCCTCCACCCCCCTCTTCCCCCAAGCCTCTCCCCAAAACAACCTGGTTCCCATTAAATTCAGATTCCTCCAATTTTTCCAATTTCTCACCTTCTTTGCCCATCGTCGCCACCAGAAAGTGACCTTCCTTCCTGCCCCGAGTGATCTACCTCTTGGACTGGACTAGACTAGCACGCCCAGCAAACCCGGCAGCGCACCCAGCACCAACACCAGCGCCGGCAGCAGCACCCAGCTCCAGCGTCCAGCACCCAGCATTCCTCCTCCACCCAACCTTTGTGTGCGTGGCTTGCTGTGTCCTGTCTGGTCCTGTCTTGTCTTATCTCACTCACATTGCACCTCACCCACCACTACCACCACCACACCAACGCACCGCGCACCGCGCACCACTCTCGCACACACCCACGCCCGCGCCCACGCCCGCCCACACACCCACCCACTCACCACTGCCCCCGAACCCATCGTCACCACGATTCTCCATTTTTCCCCCGGTCGCGCGCGTTGTCGCTCAGGAACCGACCAGCCGATCCTCGTGTGTCAACTCGCCAGCCTGCCAATCCGCACTGCACTGCGCCGCACCGTACGTACTACTGCGCTTGCTGCCGGCGCGGCGCATTTCACCAAGTTGAGTCCTTCCTCAACGCGCACGAGAAGCGCATCCGCTGCATCGCATCAACCCTCCGCTACCATCGACGCACCGTGCAATACATCAATCGCATCGCCCCAGGCACGCTGCCGCTGCCCTCGTCTCCAGTTGGCATCTCTCCTATTCGATTGCTGTGACCAGCGCGACCACTCTCGCCCTCGCCCTCGATCTTCGACCGCACACGGCCACCTCTCCGTGCATCTCCTTATGCTATCGGAGCGTATGCATCGCAAAGCACAATCACAAGCCACACCACGCAGAAACTGATCCCAAAATCATCCACCCAACCACTTCGGTTGTCTTTATCAAGTACCTTCTCCTTTTCCGCTCCTACCGTCACCAGTCCGCCCATGTTGACCATGGCATTACCCTATCACGCCCGGCAGCAGCCGTTCGGGGCTGTGGTAGATCCGTATGACCACGCCCCGCAACAAGTCCTCATTCGTCGCCTCCCTATGGACACCACCGAAGAGCAGCTCCGGTTGATGCTCTTATTTTCGCCATCCCACGAACTAATTGATGTCGAGATCCTGCCTCCTGATATGTCCAAAGACATGGGACTTTATTCGGCAATTGTCAGGTTCACCACGCTCGCAGGCGCACAGCAAGCGCAGGATATGTTACACGGCAAGTTGATACCAAACAACGCCGAGTTGATCGTTGAGATCCTATCAGCGAGTCCGACTGGTTCCAGAAGATATCCTGTGGACAATGCGGTATCGACTCAGACGAATGGCGCTACATCCATCACTTCGCCTGGCGCTCCACTACGGCCGCAAACTCGATACAACGAAACCTTATATGGAATCGGCGATATTAAAGAGAATGAGTATTATCACATATTCTCTCCTCAGTCGCCGATCGGCAATCATCTCTCCAATCAAACACTCAGCTCGGGGAAGAATCTCATCCACGATACGATCGAGGACGATGACACGCAAAAGCTTCTGAAAGACCCCGTTGCGTACGCCGAGAACAACGCTACGCAGCAGAGACGTGCTACCGCGCCTCAACTACCTATTGCGCGCATAAGCAACCTCTCGCTCAATACGACCACTAACGGAACAGCCGCAATAACACCCTATGCCCATTCAACCATGACACCACTATCCGCCCATGGAAGTAGCATGTCACCGACTGTCATAAATGGGGCAGGTCACTCGATGAACTACCCGTCAAATAACTATAACCGCCAAAACTTCCCACCCGTCAACCCTGCGGATCAGAACCCGCCATGTAATACACTGTACGTGGGCAACTTGCCCATCGACACATCGGAGGAAGAGTTGAAGGCGATGTTCCAGAAACAGCGTGGGTATAGGCGACTGTGTTTTCGGACCAAGCAAAATGGCCCGATGTGCTTCGTGGAATTCGAAGACATCACGCATGCGACCCGAGCGCTCCACGAGTGCTATGGAAAACTCCTTCACAATAGTGTAAAGGGAGGTATCCGTCTGAGTTTCTCTAAAAACCCCCTGGGTGTCCGCTCCGGCCAATCTGCAGGGGGCCCATCAAATGGTCCGATGGGCAGCATGAACGGAATCATGGCACCATCAGCGAATGGCTACTCCATCCCAAGTAGACCACCTCCTGGCCTTGCCACTCCCCCAGGCTTAGGTCGCCCCGACTACAATGGAAATACCCAAGCTGCCCCAAACGGTACAAACACGCCTTCGGGATATACGGTTTCTAATGGTCATGCCTGGAGCGTTCCACAGTACAATGGTCATCACTCGGCTGCCAACTCTTCGTCTCCCCCCAACGGCTCAATCCCGGCATATCCACCGCACCCTTTCGTGTCGGGACCTAGACCATAGGGCAACAGAGGTGTCTATACGTTGCAGAAGGTATCTGTGTTTTGAAAGACAGGCGAGATAGCTGAGGGATTGCGCGTTCGTTCTCAAATTCTCAGGGAGGCTTGTTTAGCCAGGAGGTATCGGCCAAAGACCATTGCCGTTTCCAGGATTGCGAGCCAATAGCCTATTGGCTAATGCTGCATACATTGGTGTTTGTAGTTTGATCATCACAGCAGTGCGTTCTTGGCGTTGGCATCGAGATTTCCGTCGTTACCACCAGTTATGTCGGAGCGTTGTTGCAACAGCCAGGAGTTTCGAGTCATTTTTATTGTTATTGAGGCCATTTATTCGGGCATTATTCGGTCTTCATCTTTTCAGTTTGTTCAGAGGCATTAGCGTCAGGGTTCTTTGTTTTGCACCTCACGGCTCGGCAATGATTATTCACTGGTACTCAAACGCACAAATCTGGAGTTTATTTTTGAGGGCAAAGGGGTTACAATTTGTGCATTACGGCCATTGATCATTGATCGGAATCATGTGACTGGGAATAACTACATCCTTGCATCGGGCTATAGGGCGAACTTCATCATTCAGCATCGGGAGGCTATCCCCATACCAACGTCAATTTCAAATGGAGGAAGTACTCGTCGGGTACAATTCATCGTCCTTCAACACGGCAGGGCGAAAAAAAAAATGTAATGATATGGTTCCATCTGGAGCATTTCTCATTCACGGCGAAAAGGGAACAGACTAGGAAGGTCAGGCGACGGGCGCTATATATTACAACGGATCCTGCCTTCATAGGTAGCTCACCTTCCAGGAGGTGATGATTTTATCGTATTGCATCGGAGAGGGAAGCGGCTGCATGGGCTTGGTGACTTCGCATCGTTGGCCGGTTTTTGCAACCCTACCATTCTCGGAGGGTGGGGTTTTGTAGGGTACCAGAACGGAAGTTAGGGACAACTCACTGTGAGCTTGGCTTCAAGGCTGAAAGTACGACATGGAGAGGACCAAACATGACCCAGCGGAATACCGGTGGCTGGAGGTCTGTAAGAAGATAAGACGTACGCTGAGCACATCCTTCCAATTATTTCATGAGTCATTACTCTCTTTCTCTCGGATTCGCAACTATATTCCCTCCTTGCACCGGACTTCTAAATCTTACAGATCATGGGTGGCGTACCTAGGAATGTGGAAAGAAATGGGCAATTCCTCTTTCCTGTTTGTTGTTTTTTCCTGTTGTTTCTTTTCCACACATTTGTCCCATACATAATTTCTAGTCAGTTAGTCATGGGTTTAGACGGTCACCTTGATTCGCATCTAGGAAAGAGCATATTCCCATTTAAAAGCAACGCCTCTGTAAGATCAACCATGTCAAATATGAGGTGTTTAGTAAATGCTATCATGACTAAATTCTGTAACGCTCCATCAATCGTGCAACGTGTCTGGCTCCAATCACCCTATCAGATGATACTAATTGCTCTTTTGTTGTATCGCTGGATCTCGTCAGCCGGGTACTCGAACCAAGTAGTACTGTGTTATTAAGCACGATTATCAGCAAGAATGCGAGAAATGTACCGAAACCAGGTGTGCTACATTTCCCCCTCGACAGCTCCCTACAAGCGGGCGACTCTGGCCGACAGTTTCTATCGGAGTCTCCTCTCACTCTGAACTAGTCTAGAGACTCGTTGTAGCACATACAAACAAGCATGAGATTCTCCTTTCGTAGGTAAGTTTTACCGTTTTTTATAAGCAGCTATGCGGCGGCTAACAAAGCTCGTTGAATCTTATAATCAGAATTACTCCTATCACGAACCCCCCACCACTGGCAGTCATTTGTCCGCTCTTACCTGCGCGTAAGAAACGAGGATATATAGCAGTACCCGAATTTCAATATTCTGAACAGGGCTCGCTAGAATATTAGACGGTATAGCGGAGTTATCATCTCAAAGTCGTATAATTGGATCACGTGGATATTTTTTTTTTCTTTCTATAGACGTTCCTCCGGAGGTTTTACTACTAAAAAAAAAATAGAGTTGACTAATTGGATTCACACAGTCCCTCGCTCACTATCCTTGGTAGTCTTGCGGCACCGCCTGTATTGGTGGGGTATGGGAATGTGATTTGGGACAGATACTCCCACCTCTCTGATAGGTCAGCGCGTTTCTTTGCGTCTTGGGTTGGTTTGTTGCTCTTATTGACATATACATCGT
Source organism: Xylaria telfairii (assembly GCA_022495065.1). Taxonomy (NCBI): domain Eukaryota; kingdom Fungi; phylum Ascomycota; class Sordariomycetes; order Xylariales; family Xylariaceae; genus Xylaria; species Xylaria telfairii. The sequence goes on along the minus strand of MU383956.1, from coordinate 105,646 downwards.
TATCCTTGATTATATTTGCGTGCGTGGTCTCTTAGCCCATAGGTGCTTAATTTATGACATTCCTTCCACCGCTCGATAGTGAAGCTCTACGCCCAATTTCGGGTACTGGCACTAAAGCCTAAATAAAACCTCATTGCATGTTAAGTATAGCTCTGTTATAAGCTATTATTAATATTATTGTTACTTTCTTGGTTATCACTGCCCTTTCTAAGTATAGTCTATTCTTTGCCCCGGCGCCACGAAAGACAAGGGTGGATATAGCACGATGCCGAAAGTCTTAAACAACAAATAGATTCATTGCAAATTACCCTCTTTACGTTAAGAGTACTGTTTTACCTTTACCACCAATCATTTATCTAGAGCCTCACAACTCATGGGCAAGCTTCTCCAGTTACATCTGTCCTCGTCATTTTAAATGAACGAGAAACAATGAGTTACGCCGCATCAACGTTTCCGAACATATATAGCACCTGAAGGGTTCTCAGGTTGTAGTATCAAAATCGCACGTAGTCTAACGCTTTTTGACCAAGAGACAATCTCGTTAAATAACCTCCCCTTGGAATAACGGGCTTGGATATCGCGCCTATGTCTTTCTTTTCATCTTCGTTCTTCTTACTGGTTGTTGTCACTGGTTATCATGATATGATTAGTATTCTCTTTGACCTCCTCTTGACATGATAGCAAATGACAAGGAAGCAAATTAAGATATCATATGATATCTTGTTTGACCGGCAGGTCCCGCTTACAGGGGCTAGCTAAATGGTTTTGCCCATACCATGTTTGAGGCACTCGTATTGTGGAGAGAAGATCTGGACGTCCTTCTGGCTTCATAGGTGTGATCTAGTTCGCTGTCGGACCGTACCTCTGTTGATACCAACCTAAGGTACGCTTTAAGCACATAATGTTGCAAGAGGGGCTCTTAAACACCCCCGGGACCGAAGTTGGTGAACATAGAAAACTCTTTGTTATGTAGTCTCAAGCTTTGCGGTAGTGGCAAATACTTGACGGCCCAGAACTACAATAGACTTGCAGCTATCTTAGCCGGGCTAATTCTAGTAACTCAACGGTCAGCCCGTCTCTTTGTAGAACAGCGTGGGACGCGTTTGCGGGTGCGTAGTAAGCAGATCTATTATGAATAGGAAAGTAGGCGGGCTTTATGCTATATCGTATAGATCTCATTAATCACAGTTATGTGTATGAAAAGCGCCCGTATACCATTTCCGGCGCCGGGGAAAACATTGACATGTGCGTAACCTATGTAGTACGAGGACTACTAACTGTTACCTCACTACGCATATTGTAATCGCACTCACATGTTGTATTTTTGCTCACTATTTCTCCTGGCCCCATTTCAATTTCGTTATCTAGAAAGATTGATCTTAGATTTACACGTGTATGATGAAATGAGTGAGATCAGTCGTACGATTTTTGTAGTTTATCTTAACCATATACTCACTAGATGAGCCAACTGGTCAAAATAAGCAACTCCCCTATGCATATTAGTATGATTAGGCTCGCAGCTTAAGGGTTGTGCTGTTTTGATTGAGTAGTTATGAATTTCTCAATGACAGAGACTGTGTGAAAGAGTGAGCACGCAATCTAGTATTAATTTTTGTATGTTAGTTAGTGACATATAGTATTTGAACGCAAGGCTTTCTATTACGCCAATCTTTCGGATTCAAGCCGCATCAAGAAGGAGACTAGAAATGTGATGAGGAACCCCCCACGTGAGGCCAGTATTATTGCCGCTCGTTGCTGAATAATGGCTTGGCTGGGTGTTTCGTGAGGATGAAAGAGGTGATGTAGTGCACGAGGCGGTCTGCGACAACGAATCAAATTACTTCGACTGCGGATATAAGAAATGCAAACCAGACGTAACTTCTCGGCCGTTCCGTGAAACTGGGACGCACTAAGCTAGCAGCTAGGGCGTCATCCCACGTTGTTGAATTTAAACTTCTCAGTGACCAGCATCTTCTACCAGGGACTGCCTTGTTAGGCAGGTTGGGGGGCTTGGGGGACTTCATACCAACTACACAACACGTTTCCCCCCTCGGACCGTGATTTGTTATTCTCCTATTCTATGTAGAGCACCGAGTGCTAAATTGTCGCAATTCTAGGTTAGAACAAGTGAACGGGCTTGATGTGCTTACTAGTCAAACGACGGAAGCCCTGTAAACTACCTAAGCTGTTGCGAGCGTGTCGGTAAAGGTTATGTAAATTTCATGTCGCGGGTGCTACATTGCATCAGCCGTTGCACCGGGAAATATGCGTGGGGTCGACCAGGTATGCTTGGTGCTACGCACTCTCGTGTGGAGGGGTATCAGACTGACTTCCTTTAAAGAAACCTCCGAGAAAGCAGATGGGCCGGGGTACGATATCTAGATAAGTAACAAGGAATTCTTGGTGGAATTATCTGCATACTTAACCGCCGCTGGTCTCTCGAGGGTAGCGTACCTGCCCACGTTGTCGTTACTATGTGGAGCGCCAAGTCTATAACGACAGGGTTAGTTGTGCTCCCGAGAATGTAAAGTGCTCTTATGTATATAGATCAGAAAGGGTGATACAATCATTTCGTATGCGACGAGATAACCCTCCTACCAGAGAGTAGTTAAGCGCCCGAGTTAACTATCATGTCACAGCCAATACAAATCGTGCTTAAACTTGACTGGTCGATATTGGCCGAAGTTTCGGCCACGGGGTTGGTAGTTGACACAGCGAGCCTACCTATGACTGAATATGCACGTATGGATGGCACTAGGGCAATGGGGTAAACCAATCAGGTGTGCCGTACAGATATGCCTGTGCTTCTATCTACTCGATTTGTAGAATGGTGTGAAATCCTATCAACGGACACGCTCGGTTTCTCCAATCGACTGGCCGTGGCTTTCCATACCCGGCGTATCCCATCGGAACACAATCTCGGATTCCCGCCGGGGATGGGTTGAATATACGATACGATATCTGACGATTCGAGCGAGGCACGGGCCAGCGCGGCAGAAGCGCGCGGAACGGCAGTCGTTGATGACAGTGCTGAGAGGCTGCCTTCAGCTGAGTAGCGTCTAGCTCAGGTCCAGGCATCCCTGCCATGGCGTGTCATGGATGCTGGGTATAAGGGTGTAAGTGGCGTTAGGTGGCCCAGGCACAGTACCTTACCCGCAATCCGGGTGTGAGAGCGGAGGCGAGCACACAAATCGGCAGAAGACCTGGCGACATACCAAGGCGCAAGGTGCAAGGTGGATGGATGGTGGATGATGGATGATGGATGATAGATGATGGATGTCCTGAAGAAAGGCGGGGCGGTTTTGGGGGATCTCCCTCGGATTAGGTATGTTGGATGCTCGCTTCCACATCCGAAGAGATATACGGTATTAGTGGCATCCAGGTGCAGGTGCAGCTGTAGCCGCGCGGAATTACCAGTTTTGCTACATCTCCTCTGCCTGTAGTTGAAGATTACTCGACGTGTACATAATGATGTATCCACTGCCGTACTTGATGACTATCTACGTCAGGTAGCGGGTGCTGCAAGGACCTAACTGCGTGGGCATGCTACTGGTGGGAGAGTGGCTACAATGCACCCCTCAGCCAATGCAGGCTGCACAGAACTTGGGCTCTACATGCTACGAGTAGTACGTGGCTTGGAGAGGATGGATACTTGGTAGGTACAGGACGCAGGTAACAGATGGTCAAACACCGCTCGGGTCGGCGAGGACGACAAGGCCAACCGGTGGTTTGTGCCTTTTACATGTAGGTCGTGCTTTGTGTGCCGTGCCGTAGGTGGACGTGCTGCACGTTTACCTAAGCTACCTTAGGTACATACATACACATGTAAGCCGTTGTACCGGCTGAGGTACCTTATACCGAGAAGATATACATGCAGTACATACATACAGTACATTAGGTACATACATCCATGATCCTACTTATTCAGGCGGCTGATTAGTCTACCGGTACACCTGGTTATGCTGCTGCAGCTTTCTTTGTTCGTCTGGGACACCCGAATTTTTCCTCTTCCCTCTCCTCGACCGTGGTACATTCACCTCTTCTTCTCGTGTCTTCTTCGTGCTGTTTGGTTTGCTTTGGTTTGCTTCGTTTTGTTCCATTTTGCCTTGTTGCTCGAACCGCACTGCACGCGCCGTACCGTGGCATGTCAGGGTACACACGTATAGAGTACCACTTACACAAGTACCACACCACCGAGGACCAGCACGGCAGCCCGGTACCTACCTGCGATACCTGCGATACCTGAGATACCTGACTTGCCGCGCTCGCGCTCGCACTCGCACACGCACACGCAGCTTAGACTAATACTTTACCTGCCTGAGAATACCCCGGCTTCTCTCTTTCTTCTAATCCGTCCCCGTCCTCCTTGCCATTTCAACTTCCAGTTGGAGGTTGGCGTGCCGAGCAATAGCTGTGGCTGGCTAGCTTCGCCGTTTTGCCGGTTCGCCGCACTCGCTCACCTCAGATCACCCATGCTTCCTGACCTTGCTTGCTTCGCGCTGTAATAGCTCCACGACTGTCCGCTCGGTCCTCTGTTGATCTGTGCACGGACGAGCTACTGTGCTTGCCCCCGGGACCCAACGTCATCCCCCCCGGTGTGCGAGTATAAGATACCCGCGAGTATGAGACAGCCTCATCTGCTTTGACAGGGAACAGTCACCGCGTTTAGTCACGTCTCGACGTCATACTCCTCGACCCAGCATTCTACGCTATTAATTTAACTACTGAGGGCCTCTCGGCTACGGGTGGTTCTCTCGTGGCTCCCTCTCCGCTAAGCTCCCTGAATACTAAAGGAGACCGGTTCCTCTTAGCCGAAACCCCAGTCTAGCCATACTGCACTTTGCAACATTTGGCCTAGGTGATCCCGGTGACGAGGAGAGACCCCCGCCGCTAATGCTAAAGTGCTATTTACTCGAACAAAGAGGGCATCTTATCTACCGATCACAATAACGCCAATCATCTATCTTCGTCGCTATATAATTGCCCGCAGATAGTCCCTCACGCAAGCAGCAGGGACACGAGTGAGAAGTGTAGGCATAGGCATAGGCGTGGGCGAGGCGCAGGCGCCCTGCCTCCTATCCGCCAGTCATCAGTGAACCCGACTTACCTTACGGCCGCTCATGAGCATCTGATCAACTTCCGAGCTCTACCTAGGATTCTGTGCTGAGCATCAGGCTCAAGTTGAAGTCATGCCGCCCAGGCATCGTCGTCACAATCAGTCCACGTTTGTGCCTCTTTATCACTCTTCAGACCCTTATTTTGCTTGGTGTCGTCGTCACCATCATTGTGAACTCATGACTGACTTCTATCTATCTATGAATAGCCGCGAGTACCATGTTGTGGTGATGGGTGCAGGTGAGTTCTCCGGACCACGATATCTACTGCATTTGAGGCTCCCCCGCTAACGATAGCTGAAGGCGGTGTTGGGAAAAGTTGTCTCACAGGTAGGAGCATGCGATCGATTGTAGCTGTGGTCCTGGAGCGGTAACTTCCGCGCCGGGATATAGAGTTTGCTAGCTAAACATGGTTCTTGTGACAGCCCAATTTGTCCATAACGAATGGATCGAGAGTTACGATCCGACGATCGAAGATTCTTACCGAACGCAAATGACGGTTGATGTGAGCGCCCCGCAATCTGATCCGATTGGCTTCCAAACAAGCTGATAAGTCTCCTGCAGCAACGCCAGGTAGTTCTAGAGATGTAAGTCATCGCCGATCATGACTTATCTCAGTTCCCCACCGTTTTGCCATGCTGACCAGAACCAGCCTGGATACTGCAGGGACTGACCAATTCGGTTGGTTTTTCCCCATACGTTTCTTACTGCAGTCTACTGACATTATCTAGTTGCTATGCGGGATCTGTACATGAAGACAGGGCAGGGGTTTCTTTTAGTCTTCAGCATCACGTCAGCAGCTTCCCTAAATGAGATTGCCGGGTTACGCGAGGAGATAATCCGCATCAAAGACGACGACAACGTCCCCATAGTCATCTGCGGCAACAAGGCCGATCTAGAAGAGTATCGAGCCATTCCCCGGGCTCGAGGTTTTGAGGTTTCACAAAGATGGAATGCACCGTATTACGAGACGAGTGCGCGAAATAAGAGTACGTATACTGCCGGCTCATTGGATTGATATGATCATCAGACTAAAATGAGCAAACTAGCCAATGTTGAGGAGGTCTTCGTTGACCTATGTCGTCAGATGTTGAAGAAAGAAGACGCCGGTGGAGATATGGGTGGCCACCGGAGCGATGATTACGATCCGTACTCGCACTACAAAAGACGCAAACGGCGCCGAGAGCACAATCGACACAAGTGCGTCATCTTATAATCCCACGGTTTCCAATGTCTCTCTCGAAGACATTGAAATGCTTGTATAAGATATTGTCTGGCTCAAAACGTGCATCTGACCTACATCTCTCATCTACGCTGGAACATTCTCGTCTATATCGTGTGAACCCAGAAAACGTAATAGCACACTACGTTGGATGTTCTCAAATTCATGACACGACGAGACGCGAGACGCACCTGACCAAGGGGACAGATAAATGCCCAGAACAGGTGATTAAACAAAACAACGATGACAAAAGTCCTCAATGATTCATGACTACTCTATTCCATTTCCATTCTGAGAAAAAGATCTTAAACAGAATCAAGCATAACATAGCGGTGGATTAACAAAATATATATACCCTCAACGATTAGAATTCAAAGCAAATGAATAACATACATTGTGCTGTATTTGATGCAAAGTCTCGAGTTGCTTAGCCGCTTTCTAGAGTCCAGAACGATAGCCTTATTGTAGTATATAGTACCGAAGCTACCTATATTAACTCCCCGCATATACCTACTACTACAACTTGGGAAAACATACTGACATACATGCATGCATCAAGTAAGCGAATTCTGCCAACGCATGCATTCAAATAGACTTCCAAGTTCTTCCGAAATTGAAAATATGGCAAAATCTTGAAATTACGTTTTCTCGATCCGAAAGACCCGTCAGCGTTCGAACCAGCGCGCCTTCTAATTTCCGTTCCTCTAGTTGGTCACCTCACCGAGAAATAAGCGGATAAAGAGGTTATATCAAGAGTTCTCTGAGCTACCTAAACATCTGGAGTAACATTGCGTGGGACTGACTGATGCTGACTAACAGTATTAACTACCTGGCCGAGGAGACGTGAGGCAAAGAGTGACGTCCCCGGGGACGAAACGAAACGAGGACGGGGCTGAACGGCGAGGGAGAGAGATCCAGACTGGCCGACGCCCTGCAAGCTATTTGACCGGACGCAACGTCGATTACGCCAGCAGAACTTTCTGCGAGAAAAAAAAAAAAAGGCCTCGTTACCCAATGAGAGCCTAAGCCGTTAGTGTAGATCGGCGGACGCGACACCGAAACAAAAGCCGAACGCGCAGAGGACAACACACGTAGAACATCACTCCGGATACATTCTACAAGGTTCTCTCGTATCATGCCGCGTCTTGTCTCGTAATCTCACCGTCATAATAGCCGTGGCAGTCGCAACGGGCTCCGGGAGGTGTTGTGGTAGAGACGGTTACACGGGTGGTGTTGGTGGTTGGTAGTGGTGGTGGTGAGGTATTACATCTCCGACATTGAAAAAATGTGTGTCACTGTCACACTGCATGAGGCCACAAGAAAAAAAAAAGTACCGTAGGCGCGTGTGTGGGTGAACCTCGAATTTTTTTATTTCCCTCCTTTCTTTTTTTATTTTATTTTATTTTTTTATTTTTCAAACGTTGTGGTTGGTTCGATGGGTTGGGTGCCTTCCTGCATGGCGGTTGGTCCGACTCCCGAGCCGGAGAAGGACGGCGATTGGCCGGCCTTCACCGTCTAAACGGCCATATGTCCCTGTGCCATCCGCGTGCAAAGAGGCGGAAAAGAAAAAGGGCGCCCAGATACACACCATCGCCCTCTTCGCCGCCTTTTCTCGGGAAGGCTCCCAATGGGACATCTGCCGACGCGGCGCAAGCGCAATCACAATCACACTCACTCTTTTGTTTGTGACGGGCGCTTACACTTGTGAGACGCGTGTTTCTCCCCCTCCTTTGTGATCTCTCCTTATGATTTGCACACTTATGTCGCATGCTTTCTTGTCCTTTCGAGGTTCGAGCACTACGACGCGTAGCTAACAAGCCCTTGATCCGGAAGCGCACTTCGGCCAGCCCGATGCAATGCACTGTACAGTAATTTGTTGTCGAGGTAGGTAGAAATAGCTAAGTGCCCACCGGAAAATGGGGTTTATCGACAAAGGATCGCGGACGATGCTACCTAACTCCAGCGAAAGTGGGGTACCGCCGTTGCTGCTGCGTGGAACAGGTGATAAGGTGGTCCCCTGTTCTACAGTTTAAGTACTTCCAACGACTCTTTGGACTCGGTATTAAGTAGCTTCGGATGCAGCAAGTGCATGTTTTAGATTGACTTCAAAGTGGCTCAAGTCCGACTTGGTTGACGATGATAACCAAGCGCGCATATGTTACTGCCGGACATAGTTTATGAAGAATTTACCTCATGCTTTTGTGGATGCAGCTTCGACATATCGCTCCAGTGTCTTTTTCTGTAATGCACGTTGTTCGTTGATGATTTCCCATAACTCCTCGTTCTCTTTTTGCAGTTCGGCATCACCTGCAGTGTTACCAGCAGGCTCTTGGAAAGCCAGGATAGCCTGCTCTAACATATCCTGAGGTATTCCGCTCGAGTTAAGCATCTTGGAGAACCGTGTCTCGTCCACTGTATCCGAATCAATACGAGAGGTAAAATTATAGCTCCGGTTTCCAAGAAATGGCTTGACCACTGTTATGGGTCGAGTAGGACTCGATGAAGCTAGTGGTGAGACGAAAGTGATGTTAGTGATGGCGGCATTCAGACTGGCGAGCTCCGTCGAATCCGCGCGGCTGCTGAGGTCCCACCGTCGCACCTGACCTCCGGAATGCCCTGATAGCAGGATGGTTCCGTCGTAATTCAGCCCCAGGCATGTGGCTGGTCCAGCTTCCTGAGGTGCCGCGCCAAAGGCGGCTGATACTTGCACGGCGGTAGAGCCTTCAGAGCTCTCAGGTCCAAATAACTCGATGGCATAAAGTGAGCGATCCTCGGTGGAGGCATAGAATGCGCGAGCACAAGGGTCAAGAACCAACGAGATAGGGGCACATGAGAATAACAAGGTGCGGAGTGGTGTGCCGAGTTGGTAGTTCCACACAACACACGACTTGTCTTTGCTAGCGGAGATGCAGATGTTGGTATCAGGGTTCACACTCTTCGACACAGCGAGGGCAGTGATAGCGGCTCTGTGATTCGACAACGTCTCCTGAGGCTCATGCTCGGTGGCCGAGTCGAGCTCCAGCAGGCGAGAGAGGGACCAGACGTGAATGTTGGAATCATCAGAACCTGTGAGGAGGTGGTAAGGCGTGACAGCTATACAGGTCACGGCTTGAACATGGCATGGAGGCGTGGTGACCTGCCGTCCGGTACAAAGCTATTGTTCAAATAGTCAGTGCTGTCATTCGGAACCGAGAGAAGATTAGGAGTAGTATACCTCCCAGACGATGATGCGGCCCTCCTGAGTCCCTAGGAAAAGCACATTGTGGCTGAGAGCGGCGCTGCGGATGCGCTCAGGAAAGTTGACCACTGCCTCCTGGTTGCCCTTGGGTCTGGCATAGACATGGACGGTCGACTTGTCTTGCTGAACAGCAAAGACATGCGTGTCGCTCACAGCGAGACCTCCACCCGGAGCCGAGCTCTTCTTCAGGACTGCCGAGGTAGCATGGGTTGGATGAAGGGTATGTTCATATATGCCTGCATCTTTCGGGATGGCGGTGTTGTTGGCCAACGGCGGTCCTGAAACCGACACGAAGTAAGATTCGGTTAGCATTTTATGGAAAATCCCTCGCGCAAGTGGCTTCGAGCTATCAGACGACAAAAGACATGTGAAGCTGTTGTCAGCTCGACAAGCGGTCTATAGATTTTGCTAGGATACAATCCAAGTCGGTTCAATTTTTCTGGTCTTCGCACTATCGCGAGCATGCATCCAGTAAAAGGCTTGAATGGTTCTTAATCAGGACTACTTAGGCGCGGCTGCCCCACTTTTCGTCGACTTGAGAGACAGTATCGGCATACTGTATCGGGCAAACATTCAAACTGTTAGTTGGTTTAGATGTGGAAAAGCATTGCCGGTTTAAACATGTTGAGGTCTATTTGTATCTCGAGACAAAGTCAAGGCACCAGGAGGAAGGTAGCCATTATTTAGGAACCGTACACTTATACCTTTTCGCCATAGCCTATATAAACCGCGTAGCTCTGTATCTGGAAATCCATATACACTGTAGGTCTAGAGCTCACTACTGTTTCAACACAGTGTTAGTAATCGCTAGATAGATACGACTAATTTGTGTGCAGTTCAAAGCTAGCCTGTTTACGGTATAAAATTTAACCACAGCGCCAACTTGCGAACCACTGTTTTTTTGGGCAGGTTCATATAATTCGGTCTTCTTACATCAACACCATCCGCATACCGAAAGAACACCTGATTCACCTGCTACATTGTGAGGTGGTACTTGTGGACAGTAGCCCGAAACCTCGGATGTTATCTATTTTGAGTCACTCGCTTGCTACCACACTCAGGTAGATCGTAGGATACCTACAGGAGGAGGCACAATATAGTAGTGGTATAGTAGGCACCCGTGGGGGCACGAACGACGGACCTGCGGGGTCGGATAATAACAGCTATGGGGATGTACTCTGTAATACCGGTGGATTAGCGGGTGCTCGTGGCTTATCAAGCTTCCTGGGCCTGTCCTGGCCTGCTGCCTACCTATAACTAGGTACCTACTGTAACTATAAGTACTAGGCAGCTCTAGGCCTCCTGCCTGCTGGCATCTTGGCGGCGGCCTGACGACCCTATTCCACCATTCCACCGCGGAAGAGCTACCGTGACTGCACGGTGATGTAGTGATTGGCAGGCGTGCGTTAGCTAAGGCCAGTTTCCAGGTTGCTGAGGATGCAAGAGCAGTTCACCCCGTGGCAGTACGTGCCTAGCTGCACCGAAGCTGCACTGCAACCCGAACTCTGGTCAGACAACAATCTCACGTGCGACCTCATTGGAATGCGGCTCCTGCAGCAGTGGGTACGCCCTGCACTGCACCTGTTTCTGCTTTATACATTATAAATTATAGATGATAGACGGCTGCAACTGGCCCGTGGCATGGCCGGCAACCTGCAGCTCGCTGCCCGACATCTCGTCATGAAGTCTTCCCGTTCGGCATAGTCATCTGGGACGACGATGTCCCCGAGATCTCGACTGGCTGGCGCACATGTGCAACAACACCATAGAAGGCCTCCTTGCCACCAACCAACCAGCCAGCCAGTGCACCCCCCAACCCCCCAAACCTATGCATCTCTTGCTACCGTATATGTCTCCGATATCTTCCTCTGTCTCTCGACGAATCAAGAATCGAGCCTTGACCCTGGCGTACAGTACACTACCGCAACGACAGGCATGTTATCAGTTACCTACCTGACCTAACCTATGCTGCACTAAGGAGGTGGGACGCGTAGCATGGCGCCGGCACACCCATTAGATTGTATAGGTATGGTAGGATACCGGTACAGGGGCTCGGGTTTCTTCTATCAGCCACCAATGCTGTGCGACTACGAGTTCAAAAGTTACTTGCATTGCATGTCATGTTCATGTTCACGCCACGTCTTCCCCAGCTCTGCTCTCCCCCGGCTCTCCACATCCTCCACGCCTCACACATGACAGCGCAATTGTGGGATTCCCGTATCGGGTGCTAAAAGTAGAAAAGGAATAATTTCCAGAAGGCGGCACGTCGCAATCGTTGCGGACGTGATAATCAAAAGCCAACCCTGCACGTCGTCGATCCTGGAAACCGATCTCTTGGCGTCCAGGGGTGGAGATGACTGACAGTTCGGGCGCCATCGTGGTGCAATAGTTATCGCCGAGCCATGGTGCCTACAAAAGCAAGGAAAGCAGGTATGTTTTGCATTATCGACATTCTGTCTTAGACAAGAGTCCCGTGACAACGTCCCATTTCTAGTTTCTGGGGATCGTGTCGCGAGAACTCGGAGTACATGCATGTACACGTGTAATTGAAAGACTTGGTAGGTAATTTGGACGAGGTTCCACACTTTGGCATCTTTCGTCCTTCCGACCCCTGAACCCAAGACGATCGTCGAACGTTAATACACCCTTGTCAACCGGTTCCCTGCTCCCTCGTCCCTTGACCAACAGCTCCGTTCCTGGATGGGAATCGGGTCAGGTCCAGGGGTTGTCAATAGGGTCTTCTTATATCACCATTCCCGCTTGATTTGGCGCGCCAGATCCCAACAACAATTTCTTTTCAATGTTTTGGGCGATATGAATACATACGGGCGGTCTCGTAAGACTCCATCGACCGACGACTTTAGTAGCCTAAAAACGAGTCTAGCTCTCCCAATCTGAGGAGACAGAGAAGACCACTTTTCGGTACCTGGGCGCAAACACGCTCCTTCTTTACCATAGCTGGCTGGATAATTGTTAATCGTAGGACATAGCGGCTCTAGCGGACAACAACCTAGGCGAGAATGGAACACAACATGGAACACAACATGGAGCCCCTTATAGATTTTCACTCTAATCTAGCCGAGATGTTAGCCGTGGACTTGCAACAGTCGAGCAGTATATTTCAATCTAGACAGCTCACAGCCGGTGCGCCTGCACCAGGCCTGGCCGATGACGGGACCAGGAGACGACATTCATTACCGCAAGACTCGAGCTACTTAAGCCCTGTGCTTCCGTCCCAGCCAGATGGCACAGTATCCAATTCTAAGTCACTACAAACGATTCACCAAAAATACTCGGATATTTTTGCACCGCTAGATTTTGATTCACCTAAGCGGGGCAGCATTTCCAGCAGTGACTTCTCCGCCGACTTCGAACCCCCTTCAATAAGTACTCGAGAGGAATCCGTGCTCACTGTCGACACCTGGCTCGAAACTGAAAAGCAGACCATACCTATTTTACTACATATCACCCCGACGTCAGAATACACTTCGCCTATGAGCTGGATTGACTTGGATGGTGATGATGAGGACATCTCACCCAGTACCCGGCGAAGAAGTAGCATGTCGGATTTCCCAAAACACTTACAACAGCTTGGGAGCCCCGATGCAACTGACGTGAGGACTATCTCATTGAGGCCTCGGGACACCGATGGTGTCGAAGCATCAATAACGCCAGTAAATGAGAACCGGTATAGCGTCACACAACGACGCCGGGGAGGAATGTATCATGATGCGGAACACTACCAATCATTCAGACCAACCGACGACGAAACAAATTTCACGGACAGGGAAAGTACAGATACCGCATTCTTTGAGGACCAAACTACCCTCCTGGACAACACAGTCACCTCTTCACGAAAGAATCTGGCATCTCCAACACCCAAAGAAGACAGCTCTAGCAAGCCAAGTACTAGTTGGGATAGAGAGTGCTCGCCAATTGCATCTCGCGGTGTTGATTACGAGGAATGGGTGGAATCTGATACAAGCTACTTCGTATCCAGAGAAAAGCCGCCAGTACCCCGACAATTATCCCGACACGTTCAGGACAGCATAGAAGCTAGGGTGAACAACTTCCCGCAAGTGATGCTTTCGTGCGACGACCTATTGGTCGAGGAAATTCGCGAACTTTCGCAGCAAGCGAAATACAATACCGACGACCCAAAATCGGATCACCTCACGACTTCGAGACAACAACCAAACATCGCACACCAGCCCAAATCGTCCAGGTGGAAACTGCTAGGTTCTTCGACGAGCACAGCGGAGCAACAAGACCAGCCTGGTAGCATTCGGCCCAACAGAAAGCAGGCGTGGGCTGTGATGGGGAAAATCTTCCCCCACGGAAGCGATGTAGAATGCGAAGCCTTGTATGCGTATGTGCTCGTATACAACTACGTCACATCGCTTTATCTGCGCGAGAAGACCAGGTCTAATGCACCCCGGGCACCAACGAGGCCCAACACAGGTAAATCAGGAGCCTATTCAGAATCTGACTCCGACATCTCTGTGTCAACGCCACCGCGACCCTCGGGATCCGAAGCCATGGGAATCCCCAAGAAAGCGGTCCGAGTCCTTGGCTTAGGTGTAGAGGAAGAGGACAATACACGCCCATCATCGGGGGGTAGTGGAAGCCGCACGGCCACCTTTACTGGCTTGCGACAAATACCATCGTTCTTTTTCGGCCAAGGGCAGCAGCGACATAACGAGAGCAGGGGCACTACCAGCTCCGCCACGTTTCCAGGAGAAGGAGGCAGTCTTAGTAGGCCAGAGACACCCGGAACAGGTCGATCAGGCATGACACCCATGACTTCTATAGGTCTTTTGAGACTGGCTGAGCTTCGGCGCGGGATTGCGATGTGCTGTGCGGGTCTGACCGTTGCGCTTCAACGCGCAGATCCTAACATCACGGAAGATAAACCCGACAAGTGCTACAGGGTAGACCCGTCTTTCATGCGATCGCTGTGCCAGCACGTGCAGATCACCGAGGGCGCAATAGCATCTTCCAACTAGGTGCTTCTGTGACAGCTTGCGCCGTCCTTCGATTCGAACCCCCATAATAATATCACCACTTACTTGCATGACGCTCTCGAGCCTCTTTTCTCGCTATGTAATCAAGACTCACTCCCTCTCCACGTGCATCTCGGCAACTGATAGCCGAGCTATCACCACAAAACTCGGCATTTACACGTTCTGATCGAAGATTTACTGTATACGTATCACAACGCGGGGGCGGCTACCTCTGGTAGCACCGCCCGCGCCATCTTAACAAACACTTTGGAACCATATTTTTTTCTTTTATCTATCCGAACAAACGGCCCATACCACGCAGCGGATACACCAAGACCCCACATGCACCACGACTTCTCTCGCATCTCGCCCTCCCCTCTATCACTCACTGCTCATGCAGCTGGTCCACCGAAACTGGGTTACGGAATTCGTGATAGGAGGAAGGGGGGCGTCGAAACACAAACACGAACACACTCAAGGAAAAGGCGCACCGGCGAAACACAAAACGGGTGGACGAGGAGCATTGAGCAAAGGGAGCGAAGGCGTTGCGTTTTCTTATAGACAGGATCGAATCGGAAAACGGCGTAAAACTATCCCAGGATAATGGGTTTCGCAGGGGATAGCATCAAGGTGTTCGGGGTTACATAGACTGCATAGCATAAGGATGAAATCGCGTAATACCCCTAAGTTCTTCCTTTCCTTTATACCAGAAATTTATTCATCTTACTCCAGCCCCTCGAGTCCTGCTATTTGTCGTCTCTCTCTTGATTCGTGAATCGAACTTCTAAGCCTCTGATCTGAAAAAAAAGAAACCCATTTCTTGCTAAGCTCGTATCTTGAGATAACCCCAAGATATCGGTTCCCATCTTTAGCTTGTTGTTAGTATGATTTTTGCACGAACGGAGGCGATTCTGGACACGCGGCATTACAGAAAGATGCTTTGACGAAGGTCAATGCCTACCGACATTGGCCTACCGAGACGGCAGGCAGAGATAGTGGCGGCGCTAGCATAGCTGAAGTCTATACCTAGGTATCTGGTTTATTCAGCCACCCCATCGGTACATATTGGCTCTAGTTGAGATTGTCTCACGTATTATTGATGCTATAGGTTGTTTGTGTTCTCTAATCCCTGCTGAGCAATAGTCACACGGGCAGACAGGTTCCAATATATTGATATCCACGCAAGGGCCTTCTTTGCGGTTTCCATGTAATGCTCTGCGCTGCGAACCGCACGCGCTCGCTGCCTATAACTCCAAGCCACACGACAGGTTGCGAGGCCGCTAAGCCAAGGCGGAAAGAGACAACGTTGAGCCTGCAACCACAGCCACCGCCCCTTTATGCCACGCGTTAACAAATGGGTACCCGAGCTTGATATTGTTAACTGTCAGAAGAGCGATACGCCTAAGTACACCGTTGATAACACCCCAATAACTCACTACGCGTTTCTAGCACATGGAGCCGTTATGTACATCACTCGTTGTGTCATTGCAGCAAATCGAAGACTCAAGCACCCCCTCGATAAATGGGTGCTCGCTCTATAGCTATCCACGAATGTTCAAGCTATCTCGGCATACCAGTTCTTCCGTGTTGGCAATTTACACTGCTGGTTTTTTAAACATTATCCATCTCTTGGTGTTTCATTATCAAATGCTTAATCAGAATACACCTTGATTATTGCTTATATATACACCTGATTATCCGGATATTAGTGTATTAGTCCGGATTACGGTGTATTATAATATAAAGGACATGCTACGTCTTATTGGCTTAATAGAAGCGAGCAGAAAGAAAGGAGTTTGGGGAATTTAGATTGGGCACCAGCCCTAGAGCAAGCCTTAAGGAAAGGGGGGTGTATATGTGATAGCTTGTTTTTATGACTAGCTTCATCCGTGCTGTCCCTCGGCGGTATTGACACTCACCCCGTCTCCTTCTGCAACACACCTATCACAAGTACATGGCTGCCTCTTTACTACACAGCCTTTAGAGGCAAAGGCGCCGCTGTTACTTGTGGATTCCGCGGTATTGTCTATGAACACGGATTTCTCCCGACGCACTCGACTCAGCGTTTTTCTATATAGCTGTCTATGGGGGAGAACCTGCTCGATGCCACTGCGGTACTTAGAGTCAGTTGCTACCATTTTTAAGAGTATTTTGAAGACGTTGGGGTGTCTTTAGAGCACATTTTTAGCCAAGAAATGAACCTCAATATTTAAGAAGTCGCCGAGAAGGGGAAAACAACTCTGAGATATACTCACTACCATCGCTTGCTGAGGGCCACGTCAAGCTGGCTTGACGACTATCTGGATACGGCGGATTATCTGGCCGTGGTAAATTTTCTGTTGTTGGGGCAGCTAACCGGCCGTACATGCTTAAGGCCTTTGCGTGAGCATTGCTCAAGCCAAGCAGACCAGCCGTGATTAGAAGAAGACCGAGGAAGATAATAGAACCAATCTGTGATAGATTTCCACTAAATGCGGCAACGAGGTATACAGTAAGCTTCGCTGCGGCCTCCAGGTAGCCCTCAACATGTGTTTGGTCTCTTAACCATGAGGTCCTTGTTATGGCCTGCAGATCTGAGGCCAAACCACGCATAGCCACGACGCGCCCATGACCAAGATCGACTACATACTCTGTTAACAGATCAGAGTTTTCGGGGTTTGAATCGGACGCATTAGGGTCGGGCCGCGGGATTTTGGGCCACTTTGTGCGCTGTTTGATGATCCAAATGTTCAAAACGCGAGACAACATAAGCCCAAGCAAGGCAGCAACACCCCACCCTAGTTCGTTACATTAGCCAAAGATAATGAGTGGTTTCGAATTGTACAGCAAATGAGAAGAGAAAGGAAGGAAGGACAGCAGCGATACACACATTCTTGCAACAGGACCATGAATACAAATGCAACAATTGTGAGCAAGGGGCTTGCTAGGTACAGCAGCTGTGAGACCCAGCCAATGCCGGCTTCTTGGTCACGCCAAATCACGCCGCGCTGTCCGCGGCTGCGCCTCTTACGTTGCTCGCCGTAAGGGAGGTAGCTGCGCTGGGGCATGGTGCCGACATCGACGACAATCCGCTGGCCGGCCTTGCCAACACGCTCCAGGTAATGCAGCGTGGCCGTGTTCGCGATGTTGTACGTAGAGGTCTTCCCGTCGACCGACTCGACGGCATTGTAGGGTGACGGCAGCTCACTGAGCACGGCGTCGGCCGCTTGCTGATAGTGCAAGCCTGGGGCCAGCAAGAGAGCATCGAGCCATGACGCGCCTGAGATCCTTGTGCGTTGCGCAATGGTACTGAGGTCTGCCAGTGCGAGAAGGCCGGCTGCTGAGATTTCTACGTTGGGGATTGGTGTCTGCGACCAGTTTGGAAACCCATGAGCCCGCTTGAATAGATTCTGGTTGGGTTTGTGTAAGCTAGTATTATTCATCATACAGTACACGCAAACCTGCTTGGACGGATGTCATGGTACTTCACTTGCCTCCATCGCTGCGGAAATAACGGTAGGTAATTGGTGGTGATGTTGTTATTGGAGATAGTATAGTTTGAACTCGGTACGGGGGGGATCCTACGAATCAGAGACCCTAGCTTGGATGCATCCCAGAAGGCAACGTCCCAGACAGTTTTGGTAATGATATGTTCTGGTTATTAGACATATATAGTGAAGGGTAGTCTTAAGTCAAGCAAAAAGTCAAGCAAAAGCGCTCTTCCTACAAAGCATCTGAGTGTCTAAACGAGCCCGCAGGTGAGACACCTTCATCTTGGTTTAGCCTGCTGGCCCGGCTCTTGCCTTGGCCATGATAGGCAACTCGAAGGCAATCACCGAGCCGACAGCACTGCCTGACATTTGTGTGTCGGACAACACGCCTGGTGATCAGTTGACTCGCTGCGACGTTGGCATCAGCAGGGAGATGGCCAAAGTACAGCGCGCAGTCAGGGACGTATAGCGGTCCCGGCACCCGCATGGCAGCGGCACATGCGCTAGGGAGGGACTTTGTGTCCACTGTGGCGGTATACGCAGGGTATACATATGCACCTGCACGTAAGTATTTTGCACCTAGTGGGACCTGGATGGGTACCTACTTCAGGCAGGGTGCTATTTGTACAAGCTTTCGCGGGGTTGCATGGGGTTAGCGCCGGGAACTGGACGCCGCTCCACTTGGCCTGTAGCCTGTCGCCTGCAGCCTACATGAAAGACAATCGATAAAAGCTCCTCTTGAGAGTCTGCTGTACTACATGACTGTGAATCAAGGTATACACTACAGTAGGCAGCAGGTTACGGCTGACTAGATCAGCACTCTCCCAACGACAATTAAGGCGGGGGCTCATCGTATACCGTCCACCCATCAAATGCTACGGCCTCGAGTAGCTATGGCTTCACTCCCGTCCGAGCCGACCTATACCGTCTTCATCCGGCTCCCCTTCCCTCGAGGTGACTTTGTGGACCCCCCTCCAGTACGTAATGCGTCATACTATCTTCGTCCTCGTCGCAGAGCTTGGATGATAGCGGCCAAGACTGACAATAGCTCAGGTAAACTGGGACTCGTCCAAGGAAGAGGCTCTATGGAGCATTGTCTCGAAGCTTCCAAAGACAGAGGTAGACTGTAAGTTTGAGCATTGTTATCGAGACCAGGGTTGACCGCAGAGAACCGGGATCGTGCTGACTGCCTCCAAGGGAATGACATGCAAGTCCAACAACACCTCTCCCGCCCACCGCCACCAACACCACCACTACCACTACCACTACCACTACCACTACCACTACCACTACCACTACCACTACCTTTACCATCACCGTTCGTGCCACACACTGACACCCAGCAGCGCCGCCAGGTTCGAGGTCACTGTCGACTTTCTCCTCCAGCAAGCCAACTGGCTCACCGAGCGCCATGCCTCTCAGGTACGAGCCCAGATACGCAAGACTACCGCCGCTGCCAAAGTCTCGCCCGCGCCCTCGCCCCAGCCACAGACGTCCGAAGGCGTCTTCTCGGCCGATCTTCCGCGATACACCGGCTTAGCGAACCAACCCCGTGCGCCTTCATCGGCCTCTGTCCGCAAAGATGCACCTCTGCCGCTAAACGAGCAGAACACCCCGACTTCATCCATGAGAAGCACTCCACGCCCGTCCTCGACCAGACACTCGTCCACAAAAACTACCTTTTTCACGACAAGAAACCTCGGCAATATTAGCGGCAAAGGGCAGGGCAAATCCAGCGTCGATGCGCACCGGCACCGACTGACGTCTCTCCCCATCACCACCAATGTTGATGATCAGGATGACCAAGACGACCACGCCGCCGCCCCCCAGTCTCCCGGTCCGGTCGAATTGAGCTCCGCCGCCTCGTCATCGTCATCATCTTCCTCAAGTCCTGCGCAATCGAGAATCATCCGTCGTCCACCGCGATTTCAAAACAATGAAGGACCATTTGATGACGACGACGAAGAGGAGGAAGCAGAGCCGGCCTTCCTCCCATACAGACCGCAGACCAGTGGTGCTACGAGCGGCCAGTACGATCCAAGTGCGACACTGCGTGGGAATCTTCGAGACCTAGGGAATAGACCCTTAAAGGGGTCTGACCGACACCGTATTCATCATTCCCAGACTTCAGATTCCTCCTCAAGTTCTGCTCCTGCATCAAGAGGGGCCAGTGACAAACGCCCCAGTGGCCCTTTATCGCCACGTCGGACCGTAGAGCCGGTAGGTCGAAGCCCAGGTGGCAAGGCAAAAGGATATTCGCGAGACAGTGATGGAACTCCTAGTATGGGCAGCAGTTTCAGTGATTTAGATGGTACAGTAATGAGTCCTACCTTCACCCTGCGCCCTCTCTAACCTACTCACAGATGCTTCTGTGACTCAATCGGCGTTAGAAGAAGCGCTAGCGAGCAGGATGCAGGACGGCAGTACAATTGGTAGTCTCAGGGGGACTATTACCAACGCATTCCGGAGAAAGTAACACGCCTTAATATCTACGATAGGCATCCGCTCGTTCAAGAATTATGTAATATCCGGCAGGTATACATCGTGGCGTTATTTATTTCTAGGGTTGGCAAGAATTTGCTACCAATGTTCCTGCATACGCCCGAAACCTTCTGGACACGGATTCATTCATCATGGGCGGTAATTTTGGCTTGTATAATTTTTATTTGTGTATTCGCCGTTGGAATTTAGTATGGGATAGGGTAGGCGAACTCCGGCGTTAAATATGATGCTATGTAACGTGTATGGAGGATTTACATACACACGTCAGACTAACATTAGCTAACCGTCAACCTGGTTCTGGACTCCATTGTCGTTTTTCTCTTAATGGTACGGCCTCGTGAAAGGCCCTTTTATTCTCACATCGTACTACGCCGAAATACTGCTTTCAATGAACTTGAAAAGTTAATTTGATTGTGTAGTATGTATAAGCTTGTTTTTCCAAGTTTATATGAGGGATGAGTGTGTGAAGCAAAACATCTATAAGATTAAAGCTATAAACTTAAGCAACTTATGGTTTACTATCATAAATTTCCAACACAAATATCAAAACGCGGAAAACAAAACAACAAAACGCAATCAAACAAGGGGGTATTTTCTAGCAACCGTTATCCCAAAAATCTCATTAATCGTATTTCAAAAGTTTACGCTCATTTAGGCCCATTGGGAGCTTGTTTATACTATCGGTCGTCGGCGAGGCGTGGCGATGAGGGACGAACCAGTAGGTCGCGACAAGGAAATGTTACCCGGGAAGTTCCTCAACTCTGTCTGGAAACGGTTGTTCTGCTGGAGCTCGGGGGTGGTTGTGACGATGGCGCAGTTGCGGACGGCGGTGGTGGCGGCGATAGAGGCGGCCTCGATCTCGTCGTAGCTGGCGCGGTTGAAGGCGTTGAGCGTCTTGGCCTCGTCGAGCAGCGTGCGCAAGGCGCCGACGATCCTGCCGTATTCGTTGTCAGCGGGCGTTAACTGCGTGTAAATTATGCCGTTCGCGTTGTTGCGTATCGTTTGCTTGGCGTTGAAGTTGGTCGCGTTCCTGTACGCCTGACTGTTGAGGGTCTTTTTCCTCGCTGCCTCGAGAACGCGCACTCGCCAGTTCATGTATGCGTCTATGTACTCCACGCAGTACCGGAACACGTTCGGTAGGCCGATGCGCAGGCCGCTGTTTGCGCCGCTATATCGCACTAGAAGATTGGTTAGTGGTTGTGGTTACTTTGAGGAAAAGGGGGTGGGCTTGGGTAGGTAGGTAGTACAAAAGATGTGAAAGGGGAGTAGGAAATGGTGTAGGAAAGGGGGTAGGGGGAAGGGAGAGGGGTTTGTTGCTTTTAATAGAAATCGGGTTGGTTCATATGATACTTACGTAGTTGTCTGCCCTCCTCAGGTGTCAAGAGATATAATTCTTCGTAGATGCCGCGGTCCTGCGGAGCGTAGCCCGTGCCTCTAAGGTGTAGGAACTCGACCATCCTGGCGTCGAGGAGCACATTGCTCTCGTGAACTATTGTGTTTGCTGCATTTCCCTTTGTATTCACGCGACCAGAATTATATCTGGTGTGAAGAGTCGGGTCGTCCCGCAAGGCATGATTCATGAAACGATAACGAACTTCACTCCACGATCGCGCGAAGTCGAATATACTGTCAAAAGAGTACCTTTCCCTGATGCCCTCGGCAAGATTTCGCAGGTTTTCCCTGTACGCCTTCCCTACGAAGTTTCTCAGGTCATCGGGATCGTTCCACACTGTCCTAGCCATTGCAACTAAGGCGTCATACTCAGCTACCTGGGCCCCTGCCGCGTGGTTCCCATATAGATTAATACGCTGCCTCTTTGCATCACGCGCGGCTGGGTCGATATAATCATATTGAATCTGTCGAGTTTCGAGAGCCGCTGCCAAGACCGCAGCCATAGTGCTGTCCTTATCTGCAACTCCCGGGGCGTTCCGTAGCCCGTTCACGAAGTCGTTCCAAGCATCTGGTTTGGTGTTGAGATCCCGGAGAAATAGCAGGAGACTGTATTTCCCATCAACGATGTCAAGGTCTTTACTATCTTCCTCTCCATGGGGTGGAAGTGTTTGCCAGCGTGAAGCCTTCCTTTTCAGACTAACGGTGGGATCATATTGTGTAGCCATTTGGGCAGGAC
This sequence comes from Xylaria telfairii, assembly GCA_022495065.1. Lineage (NCBI taxonomy): Eukaryota > Fungi > Ascomycota > Sordariomycetes > Xylariales > Xylariaceae > Xylaria > Xylaria telfairii. The sequence goes on along the minus strand of MU383956.1, from coordinate 82,969 downwards.
TCTCTTTCTTTCCTTTCTTCTTTTCTTTAGGTGGTATCTTCTACGTCTGCGGATAATTTGTGCGATACTATAACGCTGTGTGATACTGACTTACATCTTCATGATCTTGGCATCTATATATATATACAATGTCACAATGACAATGTAAACAGTATCTTTCAAAATTTAAACAAAGGCCATTATACAATCTGAAAGAATCACATAGGCATTATGCTGTCGAACACTTGCTTTCAGTTATCCAGTCATTTATAAGGCAAGTGTTAAAAGGTCCTGTATAGTACAATGCTTCTCTTTTTTGTTGATGAAAGAGCGAGTTGCTTTTACTCATAACATATTGACAATCCATTGTCAATTCTTTTGTGAATAGACGGTGTTGCTTTGTCTTGAATAACGAGGAGCTGTCAGGGTCATGTCAGTAGTTACTTACCCACATGCACTCGCTTTTCTGTGTAGCCAGGTCTTTTCTTCCTGTATACTATATCTATAGTAAAGACGTAGAGTAAGTAGCATTGGAATAAAGTCTTGTAGGGCAGACTAAATCATATGAGTCTAATTAATGAGTCATACCGTACCGTATACGCAGAGCAACTACGAAGAGGTGAGATTTTATAAGGGGCGCGGCAAGAGAATCGAACGGTGGTGATCTTCTACACCGTTAAGGGGGCGGTGAAGGACTTGATCCTCTTATTATGGCAGGTTGGAGATCCACAAATTATATGTCCGAGCTACGCTTCTGGTTACCGGGGTTCGTACCCACATTCGGTCGCGTATCTTGGTGTGTTACAAAAGGTCGGATGCATACAAGTAAGCTGAAGCCTCATCTAGACTCTCGCAGCATCTTGCACTTATATGGCTAAGTCCACACACATGATATGCAGGTCCATGTCTCAGTCTCAGATATGTGTGGTAAGTACAAATAGATTTCATGCGATCAATTCCTTCGCCAAATGGATCCTCTAGTTGGATTGGGTACCCAGTATAGCATAACTCTGGAGTTTAAAAAGGTGCTTATTAAGGGAGCTAGCTATTTAGCATCGCTTAGCTAAGAATAATATATACCTCAGGTGGACTGCCAATCGATGCAGCTTTGGTTAGGTACAATTATCTCACTCACAATCCCAGTATTCGAGGAAAATGTTAATCCGAGAAAATGCTGAACTTCTCAAAGGAAGGCCCGATTCCAGCATATCAGTTGATCTGGGAGGCTGAGCTGAGTGTCTCGCCACCCGACTTTTGCTATTTTAAGCCCCAAGAGGAACTTAGCCCAAGCTCCTCCTACCCCTCCAAATCTATGGAGATGGCTTTGTTCCCGCAGGTAGTCTAATGTATGATGCACCCAATAACGCATAGCACGTGGATACCGCTAGGCAGGGCTGAGATTAGGATTGGGATCGTATATCGTGTTCTGGGGTTGGTGTAGGCAGAGCACAGGGGTCAACAAAAACCACACCCAAATACTACTTATTACCACACTCGTTAAGTAAAACTGTAGGCGTGAATGATACGGATAGTGATGTGGCTATATATAACAAAGAAAGGCGATTCTCCCAATTTAAATTCCATATAAAATTAGGTTTTGTATTTTTTTTTTAAAAATTGATGACCTAAAAGATGATATTCTTTGAAGGGCAAAATCGGTGCAGGATGGTAGTTTTCGTTGACCGCCGCATCTAGTAAGGGGTCTGGCTGGAACAATTTCCTGGACCTTTGCCAAGTAAGGACCCCGGAGACCTTGTATCCGACTTGAACATCTCATTCGCCCAGAGATGTGGCGTTAGCAAGAAAGAAAGCCATACTAGACTCATATTAGCTTAATTCATGTCAGCTCGGCTGGGCAAGGCGAATTCGATTCTTGGCTAGCCGGGAGAAGTTTGATGAAAATGTGCTGGTAAGACGGCTCAACTTCTTAGTTGAAAGAATCTTGGGGTATAAGAAGATGGCTCATCGCCCGTGCTGGGACCTGGCCACTAGTGACTCAAAGGGAACTTGAAGTGTATCACAGGTCTATCCGCTGCTCTCTTCATCTTAGTCGTCATCATATACTATAAAAATTCGTCATAATGGCTTTCGAACTTGTTGCCGGACATGCGGCTAACCTGGGCCTGTCCAACTTCACCTTTGCCCCAGATGTCCCCGACTTTACCGTCAGCAGGAGTGCGGTGGAGGCAAGAGACGGTCCTTCGTCTGTGAACATATTCATCGACGCTCTGGATGCCGACACCAACGAGTATGAATACGCTGCCTCCGTTGTTGAAGCCTGCGTGTCTTATACCGTCTATGCCTTACGGTGCACTTCGGGAGCTGCCGATTTCTGTGGCCCAAATGTCCCCGTATGATCTCCCAAACGCAACTCAGCCACTTGTTGTGAATGATGATGGCGACGGACTAACACTATCAATAGGCTGCGACTGCCACAGAGAATGCGAGCCAGTACAAGTTCTCCAGCGCCGTCACAACGACTACAGCCGGAGTTGAAGTCAAAGCAACCGCCATCGAGAACTGCCAGCTAGACGGAACGACCGCCGCAACTTGTACAGCAACGATAGCAGGCTCGGCCCAGGGCCAAAAGACCTCGACTACGGGCGTCGTTACCTACACGGACGCGGCCACACTCCATTTCGATGTTGCCATCACGGCCGGTAACGAGAAGCTCATCAACCCGACCGGCAAATGCAGCGGTGCCTCAAGCGTCAACACCCGGGCTGTCGCCCTTTGGGGCTTCGTCGGCGCCGTCGGCGCCGTTAGTGCTCTTCTACTCTAAGCGTGTATTTGCACTTAGTGCCTATACATCTACTGGAATAAGGCAAAGCACGTGTACCTATGTTAGCGACTACCATGGGCTTTATCACTCAAAGATAACGGGAGGTACTGTGAAAGTGTGTTGAGCATTGATTTTGGGCTGGCGTTTGTAAATGTGGTTGATCGAGATGGCATTAGCATATACCCTGATGGTTAAAAAGAATACATGACGTTCCCCTGGCATTATGCACAGGCCGGCCCGGCCAAATCTTGTGTCACCGAATTCTCAGCTGGCACGTTAGATGGTCAGATTGAAGAGCCTCGGCTAAGTCAGCTTTGCCTCCTTAATTTGATTACATCACACAAGCTGAACCGCCCTCCAATCTAACTGCATTTCTTTTTCCGAGACATCATTGGTAAGACAAGCCGACGCTTATCAAACCATACTATTGGAAGATGGTCTCAGAATCTAGTAATCACAATCATGCTATTGTCTCATCGCATCTTGTGCCCCCCTTATTCTAACGCGGCCGAGCTAGTATCGCATCGCGAACTCTCACAAGGTTGGTAGCCCATCATTAATAGAAACCCAAAATCTCCCCGATAATAGACTTGAATGTGCCCTTAGGATCGAACTTTTCCCGCACGGCCTGCTTCCTGTTAGCATGCGACGCCTCAATATGAAACTAGTTTATAGTGCAACACCCATATCTCTATCTATAAGCAAAGGGAGACAGGGTCAACCACTCACTATAAAAGAGTTAGCTAGGTCGTTATTGATTTGGCTAGTACCGGTCTTCACGCCTTAGATCACGATGGTTTTAGACATACCTTTGAATCTGGCTAGGTGATCTGGGTCAATGTTCTTTGTAGCATTGCCAAACACCTCGCGTGTATTCTTTGTCCAGTGTGGACGGGCGGGGAATTCACGAATAAGTGTCGTGGCCAGCTTTATATCTACGACGGTTTAGTAATCAGTTCAATCTCTCGTCAACGTACCAGATTCTCCAAAAGAGGGATTTACACACAGAATTGCTCGTTGTATCGCTTGCCGTCTCCGATCGTGGGATGGAAGGTTGGGAAATCGAACATGATCGCGCCCTTCGTCCAGTCTGCCTTATCGGACGTGTTGTATGTGACCTGTCCCAAGAAATCGAAGTACGCCTTGCCGAATTTGATATTAATACCGCTGCGATATGTAGCTGCCACTGTTTTTTTAGGTTAGTATCCATCATAATAATTGATGTTGCTTTATAGACCTGAAGCTTTCAATGGCCACCAAGGTAGCCATGAAAGAAGATCGAGAGAACGAAGATGACTTACTGATCCTCCCCGCGCTAGCCTCAGCATCGAAGGCCTCGCGCACGCGCTTCAGCACCTGGTTTGCCATGACGACCGGGAAGCCAAGTTCAAGAGTGTAGCCGTGCAAGCCGTGTTCCCACTCTGGTTTCTGATCTGGATATAGGCCGCCTATCAAGACATCATAATTCCAGCCACTGCTCGAAGTTAGTTATAGCTATTTCGAGCGCGACCCGTAAGGGCTTCTGAAGTTTCTATACTATCTTGGCACAAAACGAAAGCTTATAATCTGAGAGTTACTCACTAAACTGGCCATGTGGTAATATCCTTCCACGTCGTCTTTTCTTTGAAATTTGGTGCAGACCACAACGCGAAAGCCGTGGTCTCGAAGAACCAGTTAGACGAAGGCAGGAATTTGCCACTTTCGAGCGTGGTCTTGGCTACGCCGGCCTCGAAATCTGTGATAGAAAACGTGTTCTGGAAACCTTCCTGGTTGCTTAGGGTGAGTGGAACCTTGTCGTAATAACGCCAGTGAAACTTTTTGAGATATGGCCACCACTGTATTGGGAAGAGAAGTTAGCAAGAGGCGTTTAGTTATCATTACGACATCACTTACCCAGAAATTGGCAGTGGCGTAGGGTGCAATCAAGCCGTAAATATCTCCATTCAGTACTTCATCTTCGTCCAAGCTTCGGTCTCTACGTGTCAGCCTAATCCTTTCATTGGGGAGTAGAATTGATTGAATCCTTACATTTCTTGTTTAGCAAATACCTTGAAGTCTGGGTAGATCTTAAACTTCATCCGAGCAATGATGCCCAGGAGGCCTAGCGAAGTTGAGGCTGCGAGCCAGTCATCGTTTCCGTTATCACGTTCGATTGTAACTATGTCTCCGTTGCCGTTAATAATGTCTATTGACAATACACCGGCGGCAACCATTGAGTCTTCTCTGATGGATGAACGATGACCACCCATCGCGACGGCACCCGCCATGGTAATGTTCCAGTTAACTAGCGTGTATCCCATGGAGGCACCGCGCTCATGTAGCCACTCTGCGAGTTGTAGAAACGTTACACCCGCTTCGATGTCGACGGACCCCGATTCTGCCCCTTGTTCAAGAACCAGGTTCGAGATTCCGTTCACAAACTCAGTTTGGACTATGATGGTATTCGGATTATCCGAGCACATGGTGTCATACCTTTGGGGCGGAGTTGTTAGTCAACACAAGCTAATAGATTGGTTGGTAGCCATAATTGTGTGTACTCCCCACTGCTTACCACATATGCCCTTTACCGGAGGCTCTGATCGGTGTGCCATTGGCAGCCGCTTGCTTCACGACGGACACCATATCGTCTACACTGGTGGCTTCATGGACTGAAGCCACATCACGGCAGGCTGGGAAGCCATCACCATCAAATGTGTTGTACGGTTTCGCTGCAATGTGAGCTGCTGTTGCTGCTAGAACAGCAATATACCATAGAGACGGCATCTTGAAGGTTCGAAGGGCCCCTCAAATGGACATATGCGACCAAGCTACTCGAGGCCAAGTTGCACGGTCTCAAGGGGAGGACGCCGATTTATACCTTTCATCGTACTCGAACGGAGCCAAGCCCGAGACTGCTTCGAGTTCCCCTATCGAGTTTGTAAACCGACGTCACCCGGTGGCTCGTGGTCGTCCTACCCCGGCAGTTTTCCCTTGCTCCCTTAATTCAAAGCAAGGACAGGGTGACTGCCGGTCATCCTAGCCTTCCTGAATAGGAGCCAAAGCATAGTCCGCGCTTTCGGCATTTCCTCCATCTCGTTGCATAAACCATGATTGTTTTGCATGTGATAGGCGCAATACCTCGCCGTTGAGACATCTCGTATGAACAAAGTTACATTTTTAGGTAATGGCATCGATGGAGATTCCAGCGGCGAATGAGCTGGCCGGGAGCACCTTGGTCGTTGTGCTGCTTTGATGTTACCTTGGATTGTGATGGGCATGACGGCCGTGGTACCCCGTAAGGGCAACAGCGGCGGACACAATGTCACTTGCTTGCGGGGAACCCCAGTCTCGGCGGATTGGCGTCAAGGCGTCTATATGTGAGTCCGCCAGGGGTATCTTGAAGTAAACGAATGCGAACAACAACGTGTATAGACACAATTACGATCGGTATATTTAAAATACATAAGCTGTGATTGGAAAGTGAACTTGTTGGTCGGGAAAAAACAGGGGTGGAATAGCTCACTTAAGGTTCGCCAAACCCTAGAAACCAGTTAGTCCCGCATGGTATTACTTCACCGGGGCCCGTACTTCGTTTCTCGAAACCGCAACGCTGATTTCTACGCTCTGTTTAATTATTTTTGTGGTAGTCGACTTCACGCGCGGTAGGGTGTTTCTTCTAGCAGAGGTCGACTCGGGCTGGTCGAAAACACTTGTTTGGCGATGAAGAAACCCCCATTAGGCAGCCCCTGTACTTACTCTTTGACAATATAGATAATATTATAGCCTCCACATGCCATACCGCACTTAGATCGTATCCTGGTAGCGGAACTTTACAACACGACATAGCCAAAAGATATTAGGTAAAGGGGATAGATCAGGTGTGTAATAAATCCTCCGGTAGTAGTGTGAGACGGGTGTCGTGCAAACTAACACACGACCCATTATATACTCCCTTAGTATCTAGGTAGGTACTGTACCTCTTATCTATCCACAATGCTTGTTTGGACTGGAGGGGAGAGGTAAGACACAAAAAAGGAAAAGTGTAAATAAGCCGAGTATGTTGAAAATCCATAAAGGTTATAGTAACGAGAGACTAACGCTCTAACTAGGTAGCTAAGATAGTATCATCAGACTCTACCTACATAGTAGGTGTCCTCCAGGTCAATGTTGAGGCTCTTGTTTTCTCCAAAAAGCACTATCTACAGCGATTTTAGCGCATGTTAATTTCGGACTGAAGGTAATTTTGCTGGCTGATAGTATGGCTGTTTATTGAACTCTAATGCCTTTGGTGTGTAAGACCGCTTGAAGCGTTTTCTGGCGTGGGCAGTGGCGTGTTGGGGGTGTCGGTGTCGTACAGTGTAGAGTAGGAGGTGCCTTGTCGATCATTGAAAGACACACTAGGGGGTTTAGGAGCTACCCCAGCTTCTCCGCATTATGCCAGTATTTAAGGTGATACGAAGATGCTGCAGCGAGTACCTCACTAACCCCCGCAATGCATCCAGATCTCAGAAGCCTGAACGTGCTAGCTATGCGCACTGTCCAGACTATCGAGCCATTGGCGCCATTCCAAGGTTGTCTCGATCATGCTACCCAAACGAGCAAACAGTGACGTTCCTGAATGGTTGGGTAGGTCGACAACCCCTCAGCCCTTGCATCTGCAGCTCGTCAACTATACTCTAATAGTAAGGATGTTTTGTCCAAGCTAGCTATAATAACCATGACTTGCCCCCCAATCGATGCTGGAGCTATATGAGCAGTGGTGCCATTGGAAAAGCGGTTTCGGCAAACCTCCCTCGCCCTCTTTGTCTCGATCATTCTTAACTTGGTCGTCTTCGCCCACCTGTGCCAAATTGTAGTTTCTCTACGCTCAACCCACCATCCAAAATGAAGTCATTTCTAATTATTGGTGCTGCGGCGCTCGTCTATGCTCAGGCAGACAGCACTGGATATTTCCCCGGCGAACCCTCATGTGCTGTAAGCCGCGTGATTACAAAAGCATTCAAATCCCGACTATGTCAAACTAACCACGATTTCGCACTCTAGCTTCCTTGCCTGTCTTCAGCCATCACTGCAGCCGGCTGCCAACTCAGCGACATCTCGTGCCAATGCGGTCCTACGCAGACCGTCATCGCCGGTAAAGTGGCCGGCTGCATCATCTCCAGCTGCACCCAGGCCAGCGACTTCGCAGCCGCTGTTGATGCCGGCCAGGCCGTGTGCTCGAGTTTCCTCGCCGGCGAGCTCAGTTTTACGCAACCCGATGGACCTCCGCAGACGCCGACGCCCGTCTCCGGTTCTTCGGGTAGTGCTAGCGGCACAAGTGTTATCATGACTAACCCGCCGACTCCCACGCCGACTGAGACCGGCAGCAGCAGTGGCAGCAGTAGCGAATTCAGCAGCGAAACTGGATCTATGAGTATCACGACAGGAGGCACCCACACAGACACTCTCATTGGCCCATCCTCGCCACATGTCACAGGCTCCATCACCAGCCTGGCGCCAAGTTCTCCAGCCAGCTCTTCTCCAACCAGCTCTCCCAATGCTGCAGCGAACCCGACGAGGATCGCCGCCGGCGTGCTAGCAGGTATTGCGGGTGCTGTTGCGTTCCTGTAAGAAGTTACTATCTCGCTGGGGGAGGAGTCGCTTTATGTTGAGAAAATGGGAAATTGAGAGACGAAAACTAGGGGAATTAGGCGAACCGGACGGGCTCTATGATTGTTAATTAAGTTTCCGTGATTGCGATTCAAGTAGCTGTAATGTTGGAATAATCAGGGAATTGGCGTACATACAAGATGTTCGCTTGAATCTCGTCAATCCTAATAACATTTAACCCCGGTCGAATCGCTGATGCTTATGCTGTATGCCTATCTACAACTTTTCTCGTAGTTGAATCTAGGTTTAATTACTTACCAGGTGAGATAGTTGACCAAGAGATAGATAATATCCAGGCAGGGAAGGTTTTCATCTACAACAACATGAATGGATAACACCTGCACTGCACCCGGTCCCACTACATGCAGGTGGGTCCCGAAGCACAATGTCATATACATGATACATGCATATTCGGGCCTGCGTGCACCTTAGCCCGTAGACCTTGATGGGCTTCCGAGGTTCCAGTGGCAACGAAGCGTCTACCCAGCATCAACCAGCTCCCTTTCTCCAAGATACACGTAGTCTGGCTCTCCTCACATCATTCATCGGTACCCGCTTGCAGACTTCTACCATGGCTTCTAACGACGTGTCCATGGCACTGGTGCCCCCTTCTCTAGAGGAACCAAAGTATGGCGGTTACACTCGTTTCGAGATCGAGTTGGAAGTACGTGATGCGAAGCAACGGCTTCCTTCTCCTCAGGCCTACTTATTTCTACTCATACCGTTGATTTCTAGATGTAGGGCTATGCTAATATGCATCTCTAGTTCGTCCAATCTCTCGCGAATCCTTTCTACCTCAACCATCTCGCGTCACAGAAGCTTCTAAACGATCCCGCATTCGTCGTGTACCTGGCATACCTCCAGTACTGGAGCCGGCCGCCCTACATCAAGTACCTGAACTATCCTGGTCCGACGCTCAAACATCTCGAGCTATTGCAGGAAGAACGATTCCGCCAGGAGATCATAAGCCCCGACCTCGTCCAGGCACTCGCCGCCGAGGGCGTCAAGGCCTCAGTAGAGTGGCATAAAGACGAAGCAAAAGACAGTGTACCTGACCACATGATAACATCAAGAGATTGAGAAGAATAGGACCTCTCGGTTGAGGTAATGTCCGTTACCTGCAAACTTGGAAGAATATACTTCGTATTCCGCGAAAGTCACAGCGACTGCAAACTGCCTATTGCCCCTTGTAGCAGCCGATCACGGAGAGAGTAATGATCGAAGCGGGGGCGAGGGCAGTAATTCAAGCAAGAAGGAGCCAAGGCCGGGGTATAATTACTATTGACAAGCGTCTAAACATTAAGTGATCGCTGAAAAAGAATGATACCACGCCATCCATCACCAATATCGCTAATGGTTTCTTTGTCTGGCTCCTATGCAAAACACCGACGCCAAAAACTCCATCTTCGCCATCATACAAGAACCTTCTCATCGAACGAAAGTCTCTATTAATTTTCTCTCCAGCGGTGCCCACACGTCATGCACTATATCTCGTCAGCACTGCAAGGCACGATACGCCGTTTTAATGGAGGAAAGACTCACCTTGTAGAAACTGGTCATGGGCTCATCGGCACTGCGAATCTGGACCTGGTAGAAAGCGGCTTCTTTCCCTTCGCAAGCGCCAGTAGGGCATTGGACAGCTGTTTTGTCGGCGTTCGCCCAGGCTTCAGGGCCACCGAAAACATCTTCACGCTCCTTCTTCTTGAAGTAGCGGCGCGAGTACATGGGCTCCTCGATAGCGTGCTGGTAGGGACATGTGCGACACTCGAGCCGGTTGCGACCGTTCTCGGGCGACGCCGAGACGGTCAAGATATTGCTACACTGAGGACAGACTGCTCGGATATCAATTTACCATCTCCATTGAGTGCGCGAACTGGAAGACTCTTACAGAGCAGCATTATGAGAATAGAAAACTCCGATAGCTGGCCAATATTGTGTCGTCCCGCTCGGTCTTAACGTATGAGATCTGCTATGACATGATGATATTTGTCTGGCGAGGGAAAGAATATGATGTTGCAGGCCTGAGTCAATCAGTAACCGGCATCAAGCGTGATAGGTAACTAAGTTTCGCAACAAGCTTTAGAGCGGTAGAACTGTGGTGGGGGTCGATTACGCTACCAGTACTACTGTAGGTAGACAGTAGGTAGCCCCCGGTCCTCCCTTATCCACGACGCCATTGGTCCCGTCCACTGAAAATGACCCCGCAGTGGGGATCGCATTGGGTGCAAGGTACCGCCTGTCGTGTTTGGAGGGGCTCAGACTGAGTATGAGTATGATACCTACTATGTATGTCACTGCCACCTCCTTCGGGCGCTTTGCAAGCCTCGCCCAAGCCAACAAATAATAGAACAAAGACGACACGACAAGACAACACCGCGCTGCGCTACATCTACCGCGCATTCCATTCAACTGATTTTCTTTGCTTGCGGCTTCGGTGGCTCTCCCTGACTTGTGTGCCTCGTCTGTGTGCGAAGAACTACTTTTGTTTCATCGTCGTCCAAGTCTACCCGAGCGTCCCCTCTGCGGCAGTCTCCAATCTCTCAGCAACCGGCCATGGCGGACGCTTTCGAGGTACACCGCACTAGATTGACAACCCGAGACCGACATCTACTGACACTCGTTAGGGAGCGTCTGTGGGGGAGCAGCTCATCGAGGCTTGCCGCCGAAACAATGTCGAGCTGTTGACCGAGATCGTCCAGAACTGCAAGAGCGACGACGATGTATCCCGTCTGCTCAACAACACAACGACAGTCATGGGGAACCACCTCTACCATGAAGCTGCCTTGCAAGGAAACTGTACGTGATGTGCTCCTTCGGTTGTCACACGTCCTTTCCCACCTCGCGCACGGTAGAACCGCTGGCCGGTCACCCCAGTAGCTCGACACTAACGTTGCTCCCTTTGCCATCTTAGACGAGATCATCGACATGCTTCTCGACCAGCACGAGTTCGAATGTGACCCCACAAACCGCGCTGAGGGGGACACGCCTCTCCACAGCGCTATCCGGTGGATCAACAGCGAGCCCCCGGCGCAGCGCGAGTTCGGCAATGCGTTGGTGGAGATGATGCTGGAGGCCGGCTCTAGCACGCGGGTCAAGAACAAGGCGAAGCTCACGCCGTATCAGCTGGTCGACCCCCGAAACACGGGCCTGAGGGAGCTGATACAGAAACACGAGTATGCGGCGCTCAATGCCGGCGATTTCGTCGGCGCCGACGAGATCCAACAGCCCAAGAAGACGAATAACGCGAGCGCACACTTGGACGTCCCAGCCGCTGCCGACGAAAGCGACGACGATGCCGAGTTCTCTGGAAGCGATGACGAGGAGCGAGCCGAGTGGGAACGGAGGCGAAAGGCCAAGAAGGGCCGGTAGACTGGTCGGTGATATGCTACATAGAGATATTTTACGGGATTACCTACCAGAGTTGGCTGTGCCGCATCAAGATGGCTTTGAGTATTATGGCTTTGTATGGGAAGGCGCAAGCGTGTGTGTTCTAGTAGCGCATAGAACTGAGTGAATATACCTACCACAAGGCTTTTTATCTTTAGTCTAGTAGTGTGGGATATTACTCCCTTTCTCCAAGAACGGAATCTGTGAATTATAGCCGTCAAGCTACGCTGGGCGTTTCGTCGAAGCATAGAACCAGACATGACCTCGAACTCAGACGGGCGTTGTCAAGCTAGGGGAAAGGCAGAGCATACCACCAGGGCAAAACGCCAAATACCTGACACCGCTTGCTAGCAGTATAATTATGTGTGACATGAAGTCCCTTGCTAGCTCTAAGTAAAAGAGAGAGAAATTCCCATCCATACATCAACATCCGAGCCTATTGATGCTATATCCAACAGCTACAACTACACTTACTACCGCTATTTTACACAGGTGAAGGAGTCAGTCCTAAGATTTCTAGATGGGCACACGGCCCCGTAAGCAAAGAACAAGATAAGCTTACAAGCACCTTAAATAAAGCCACAGGCCCCGTCCCGGCCCGTCCCGTCTTGGAGGCCGCCTTGAAGTCATCACTACGTAGGTATATTAGGTAGGTAGGTACTACTTCAGACTCAAAATGACGTGTTCGCAACTTTCTTGCGGTATTAATAGTGGTCGTGGGATAATAAGATGTTAGTATCCTAAGACAAAGTCCCCTTCGAATCAAAATATGATGATAGTATATAAACAAAATATCGATCTGAAGTAGAATGGGAAATGTAAAGTCTGGCACAGTAGAAGAGATTCGAAAGAAACGAGAAGATACTCGTACTGTTTACAACGAGGTACTTTCTGACTCTCTTCCCCTCTCAGCCCTCACTCAGTCGTCATGCATATTTATTTGACGTATAATTGATACGATATAACGGTATGAGCTCTAGGCTTCTAGGACGAATCTCTCCCACAATGTACTCCGAACACCGGCACCGTCCTGCCGTGGAGCTAGGTAAAGAACAGAAGGACGTCTACAACATATTCCAATCGCAATCTATCAATCCCCGCCGACGATCTTGGGTATACTGCATAAACCAATGCTCTCCCCCTTTTCGAGCGCCACCGTGTTCGCCTCTTCCCATCCTTCATCAAGACTGAATCCCCATCACCCGCTTGAACAAAACAATACCAGCAACGCATACACCACGGCCACGAAAAGCGCCGTGGATTTCGACAGAGGACGGGCGAGATGCGGTGCTGCGCTGTGCTTCGATTCAATAAAGCTCACATTCATAGCGTTGAGCAGAATCTGAGGAGTCACCGTCCCGCCGCTGGCGATATGCTGCAGTTCATCCGAGAACGTAGCCAATATGTTCGTGCTCCTGCCTTTGGGGCAAAACACGATCTCCCATCCACCTCCCATGGGGATGATGAAGGTGGAGCGTTTGTCGTCGAAGGCGTAGCTGTATGCGTCCGGGCACACACTCTTGGCGTACTTAGAGTACAGGCTCGGCTGGCAAACATTCGGGTCATTGTACTTTCCAGTACAGCAGTCCTTGGGTTTATGACTCGAAGTGCAGGCACTCTTGCATGGGTCAAAGATAGGCCGTTGTATGTTGTCGTCTGGGTATGGATAGACCCCGTCGCCTGGCTTGTCGGGTGGGAAGGCTTGCAAGTCCCAGGGGCACCAGTCGGTTAATTCTCGATTCGTTATCCTAGGTTCGTACGGCATTGGATATGTGATGTTAGTGTAGGTGAATCCGGTCAGACTCGGCATGCTCAGAAACCCGGCGGTGGCGATGCACGTCGGGTTAGCTAGATTTGGTGGGATGAAGGTTGTATTGTCAGCTGGATGGTAGACGATGCCTAAGGGCAGATTATAACCGTCGACCAAGGAGATATCATAGAATGTCTGATCTCCTGCTACGCCGCCCGCGAGATTGAATTCAGCTAGCGTTGCAGGCGCTTCTCCCTTTCATCGACATGTAAGCCATAAGTGAAGATGTAAGATCGAACTAGAGTCAGTTACTTACACCATATACACAATCTAATTTTCCAAGGCAATCTCCTGTCTGACAGGTTGCCGAATCGCCACCAACGGTACAATTCGTGCGACCCCATACTCTTCCGGCCCAAGTCGGGCCAACGGTCAAGTTCCTGGATTTTCCTGGGCCGAGTTCGAATCCATGACTCTCGGGAGATTCTCCGGCCTGAGATGCGATTCCAGGCCACAAGACATCCGGACAGTTGTTGGTTACAATAAGTGGGATGGGTCTATCGCGCTTGGTGAGTGGTCGTGTTATGCCTCTGTTGGCCTTACTGGGCGAGAGGTAGTCAAATTTAAACAGCTTGTGATTACTCGGATACACGACGGCTACTGCCTTCGGAAGCTCGACTAGGAGTAGCAAAGCTGCAATCAAAAGACTCGTCCTCTCCATTGGATCACTTTGACGGCTCCGGGCCGAGGACCGTCCGCGCATGCTTCCTGGCTATGTTATTGGCGCTTTGTAAGACTAGATAAGTTGGCGAGCGCCTCGTCTAATGGTAAAAGCAAGCGGTAATGTATGTGAACTCCGTTTTGATTTGTCGTTGGGCGAGTCGGATAGCTAGATCATCGTCTTGCCGAGAACTGGAAACCAGCAGCACTGTCTTTCAAGTACTAGGGTTTTCCTCACAACATTGGCCGGGCAAGGGACTCGCAATGTTGGCCAGGTAGAAACGTAGAAACCCCAACAGATTATCTCGTTGCCAAATGGAGTGTTCGAAAGGCCTCTGACGGATAAATAGCAGTTAGTCGTAATTGCACCCGTACTAAGACTTCCAGAATCAATCTGGAGCTAGCTACATATTCAGAAGTAGCCGAATGAATAGACAAAGTGAAACTTACAGACGATGCTCAAGTACGTATTGGTCAAGTGTGGAGCAGGATGAATCTATATATACAGGAAACCTTGGAATAGGGGAGGATAATAACAATCAGAACGAGAATTCGAGCAGAGAAACTGAAGATACATCCCCTATAGGTAGACAGACGGGCTAAGTAGGTAGGGGGGGAGATAAAAATATGAGTGGCGATGAAAGGGAATGAATGTCAATGGTGGATTGGGTCTTGATTAAACTGGAACCAGCATTGTGAGGGAACGTCAACAAGGCAAATTTAAAGCGAGCTGAGACTGGCAATGCAGAATTTAAAAGAAGACTGGTACGGCGCGTGCTTGAGGGCGACTACCTCTGGCGTCTTGTATTGGCGTTGCTACTCTCACTGGCCAAAAGCGCATCGGCGCTTCGCAATGGAGACAATGACGTAGGAGGAATGATTGGCAAATGGCTATCCTGTTTCTTCGTCATTGGTCAGGTACAGCAGTACATCCCACCTGCTATTGCCAGGCATATGTATAATAGTACCTATACCCTGCCAACAAGTTATCGGGTACCTACTCGTAGAAAGAATCTCGTCCACTCTCAATCAACCGTTGATGATGGACCCCAGTCCACGTGTGGTAACTCTGGCGCCAGAATCTACTTGAAATAGCAGCTATCTATCTATCTAAAAAGCTCTTCCTGCTCGCCACAGAAAACGCGACCGTGTACACCTAGTTACATGTAGAATGCTTTTATAAAATGAATCCTAGAACATCTTCTGTTGTAATGGAACTATGGTTCCAGGTTCCACCAGCTACATGCATTGAATAAAGACATTCTTCTGTTTACGCGAGGTCCGCGAGTTCTCAGAGAGTCGAGGAGTTGTCTCAAGTTTAATTGTTTGATAAATTCGACCACATTGGTGGTCTTTTCATAGCCAGGTCTCCCTTCATCAGTCATCCACTCATCCAGGTTTGAGGTATCGTTGCAGATCTATCTGCAACACAAAGGAACGCTCCTTCTCCCGAGGTGGTATCTCGAAGTGCGATATATAGGCGGAGTCCATCTATGCACTCATATGCATCATTGTGCTGCGCCGAGGTATCAGTGGGGTAACATGAGAAATTTATGTCGAAAAAAAATTAGAATCGTCCATTCCGCTATGCAATTCTCCCAATCCATCATCCTTTTTCACCTGAAGCGAGACCGGCAACGACCCATAACTTCTCCCTGGCAAACCAGCTCCGCGCTAAACTCGGATCCGTCTAGCGTCAGGTAGATATCAAAGTATACTCGGTAAAATGTGCCCTGGGGAGTATCCATGCGTTCGAAATCTTTCTCTAGGTTCTTCCGCGACAAGTCAGACGTCAAAGTGACAACCTCCTTTATACCTATAATGCTGTTAGTATACAGAGTAAGCGACTCAAGTTAGGTTGGTACATACGGGGATCCTTGGTATATTCGGGGCACACGTCGTCGTCACACGCGTAGAGGATGTCTTCGTACATGAGAGTAGCGCCGGGTGCTACTTGTCTGAAGAATGACACTTTGACGGGTTCACCGATCTTGACCTTCTGGCCCTTTTGGACGAAGATTTGCCTAGTAAACTTGCATCGATCCTTGCCATCGAGAGAGGGCACTCGGTACGCCTCAGGGTGGTAGCCCTCCTTGAACGGTTGAAGAGTGGCCATTAGGTAGTGTCGACGGGCAACACGATGCGTGATAACTCTCTCCGTGATACCAGCAGTGACGGCACCTTTGACAATAGCAGCAACTGAATCCATAGGACGTACGACCTTGGACTGGAACTGGGGAGGCACGTGGAGTTTGATTTGTTGGAAAAGGTATTCGGAAGCACCGAAGCCACCCACCACTAGGATGTTCTGTAATGTCCGGTTTTGTGCCTGGATCGCTATAATCTGGTTCCTCACAAGCTCCAGGATTCGGTTGACGACGGGCTCGAAGCACTGGAGGATCTCCTCGTTCGTAAAGGTCATATAACCTTCTTCGATGCCAGCTTCTGGGAACTCGGCCTCGATACCCACGTCAACCGCCCACTTCTGCCCGTTGTTTCGGAAATCCGCCTTAATTCGGTTCTCAAAGTCCATGATACATTTAGCATAAACGCGACCGGCAGTCTTGGATCCATCTGGTAGTTTCATCTTGCGGATCTTAGTCCGTAGGATGTTGCTAAAATTCCTATTAAGTGCAGTTGAGCCACACGAGTCACCGGAACCTGCTGTGCACTCAGCCACGGTGAAAGGATTCTCATCCTCGACTTCGTAGGCGATCAAATCTACAGTGCCACCACCACAATCGACAATAAGAATAGCATCGTGAACCTTAAGATTGAGCAGACCCGTCTTAGCGCAAAAGAGGGATGCAGCTTCAGGCTCGCTAACTAGTGTTAGTCGGTTGTCATTCTCGTCTCGGAGGAAGCCAGCTTGTATAGCAGCTGCCCTCGTAGCAGCCTTTCCAGCATCGTTCCAGATGGCGGGTACGGTCAGATAATAGCGAATGTTGCGCTCCTCTCTGTTAAAAACTTCACCAAGTGTCTTCTGGAGAGCTGCTCTCATGGCTTGTCGCAACTTGAACAGATAGTCGGCAGCAACGTCGATCTCGGACTTTCCTGGTGGTAGCGGTGGCAGGTTGATAGGGTCGATGTATGTGTTACCAGACAACATTAGCTGCAGCTTAAACCACTCGACCTTCTGGACTCCGGGTTTGGGATAACCCGTTGGTGCTAAAGCATCAGCGATATCCGGGCCCCATCCAACAACCTTCTGATACTGGTCATAATAAAGGACCGTTGGAATCTTGGGTATGTTAGCCAAGCGCTTCTAACCTTAGAAATCATAATTTCGTACCTTCTGTTTCGTATAAGATCCTGCGCCTGGCCATTCTGTAATGATATCTTCCTTGGCCTCGTTGTTGGTCGCGAAGGCAAATGCGACACCAGAAAATGTTGTGCCCTAAAACAGTCAACCATGCACTACGAGCCAACAGAATTGCCTGGTCACATACAAAATCAATTCCAACAATAAGCTGGGCCTTGCTTCGGCTATTGCCCTCCACTTCGGCGGCTGGCCGTCCGTATGATCCCATGGCGTTTGTAGGCTGCTGCTGCTGCTGCTGTTGCTGCTGCGGGGCGGGAGCAGGTTGCGGGTAGCCCTGGGGAGGATAACCCGGCGGACCAGGCGGACCACCTGGAGCGCCCGGTGCAGGTTGCGCGCCCGGTTGCATATGCATCGCGGGAGGGTAACCCGAGACGGGGGCGCCGGTGTTGATGGGGGGAGGGCCGCCGACCATCTGGGTAGGCGGGGTGCGGGTCGGGTTTTGGGTCAGGGGACTCGTGCGGCCAACTGGTTGTTGGCCGGGTTGGAAGTTGGCGGTATAGCTGGGGGGACGAGGTCCAGCGCCGGGATGGTTCATTATCGGGAGACTCGCCTGGGACGACGAGGAGAGGGCGGTGGCCGAGGGCGCAGGGCCGGGCTGACTCGTGGGCGGTGGAATCTGCGGTGGTGCAGCGCCCGGCGGGTAGGCCTGCGTGATTTGCGGTGGAGGGGTAGAGCTGGCGGGCGGATTGTCTAAAGGGGGGATGCTGGCGGTGGACTTCCGTTTACCTAATCCGAAGCCCTTGAAGCGGGAGTTCAAAGAATTCATAAGGGAAGAAAAAGAGAGAAGAGGGAGGAAACGACAGGCAGGTGGGAGCGGGACAAGTGAGGTAGAAGAGGAGAGACGAAGCGAGTGGTCGAGCGAGGGAAGACGAGGCGGGCTGGGCCAGGCTAGGCTGGACTACGCTGCTTTGCGTGTGCTGTGAGCCTGTGCTGCTGCTCGTTACTGGCAGAGGAGGAGTCGTCTTGCTCTGTGTCAGTCTGTCAGACCGACCAGGGGACGGACCCAAAGGGACATACGAGGGGGTGTGGACGGCGGAATGGGGGGAATGGGGGGCTTGGTCGGGTGGTTGCTTGGCGGCAAAGTCCTTCCCTTGTTCCTTTTTCCCTGCACTAGAAGTCTAGTCTAGTCTGCGGTATGGATATGGAGGTGGATGGGCGGTGCAGCAGCGTTCGTTTCTAGTCGTATCGAGATTGGCGATTCGACCGTACAGGGCTTCGGCAGATGGGGATCACGGTCCTGTCGCAACTTCGAGCAGCTGCAGCCGTTTTTGGCGATGTCAAGATGGTTTGGAGTGACGGTCCCCTGTTCTGCGATGAAGAGTTGAAGACAAGCGATGTCGCCATTCATGTGGATACAAATCAACTTTGTAGGTAGGTATATATTATTGTGTAGGAAAGGTTGTCGCTAGGTCGGGTAGCAGTGCGTTTGGAGTCCTGGACAGGTACGCAGTCAGTCTAGGTCGTGCGTACCTAGGCATCAAAAGTCCTACCAAGACCAGACCATCCAGACGTGAAGTACCCGGCAGTGGTGAGGCAGAAGAAAGTGACAGTTTTTCCCACAACGGGGTACATGCCCAAGTTACCTAGTGACACTGACTGACCTGCAGGCGGGTACTACCTGTACAGGACTACGGTACGGTAGGTATATCAACTAGACCTGCCATCTGATTTACAGGACAGTGACAAAATCGCAATCGCAGAACCCAGCTGGTCAGGGTTCCCTGGTTCCTGCCCGGGTGATTTGGGCTGGGTAAGAAAATAGCTGCTACCATCGACAGTTGTTACACTTTGATGAAACCGTCAATCACAGATCGGGCAGTGGATCACCACCGCTTAGCTCCCACCTCTAGGAGGGTCTTTCGCTTCCTGATTCCACTAAATGCCCACTGTGGCTGGACGAGCTGACTGCGCTAGGTGGGATGGCAGTGCTCCGGGCTCCTTGTCCGGGGTTCTGGGGAGCCAGCAAGGCTGAAGGGATCTAACAACAAGGGACCTACAGTACCCGGTTCGGACCCCAGACTATACTACCTATAGTACATTCAAGGGCCAGTTTATTTACCGTCGAGGAGTCCTGCGGGGATTATACTCGCCTAGCTTTAGGATTACCAGGCGTCGGAATGCTAGTTGTGCAATTATTTCTAGCGAGCAGGAATTGAGTCTGCTGTAGAAAGGTAGTGAAGGCAGACAGAACAGTTCTGACAGTATTTTGATGCGTTGGTGCGTGTGGTGAAGCCGGATGCTCCTCAATAATTTTTAGTGTTGCTGACGGGTGGAGTAGTACGTATGGCGTGTTCCTTGCTGTTGCCATGCAGCATCAGCAACTCTGCTGTCGAGAGCAAAGTCCTGTACCAGTTGATGGCATTCCTTCGCTCGGCGATAATAAGATAAAATTGCAAACCGCCCACATCCAATGCTGGTATAGGCAATGATAGATAGCTAGGCAGAGAGGACTTCAATGATAAAGGGCACCTATCTGCCTAGATTAGGTAATCACGCCGCGGGTATGGCGAGTAATCGATTTATATCGGAGAGGGGATTATCTGGTAGCCAGTCAGGTAGAGTACCAAACCCAGTGGTTCGCACTGATGGCTGGGATGCCACGTGTGATTCCGTATATAGATCGTTCTACATATAAGCACCGACGTGACAGGCGAGAGGTGATGATTTGCTCCTTACTTATAGCCTGACGCTGTGTTAGTTCATCGGCATCATTAAGAAATGGCAGAGGTTAACTGACCTATCAGAATAATTGCATAGCGAA
The DNA here is from genome assembly GCA_022495065.1 of Xylaria telfairii. Taxonomy (NCBI): domain Eukaryota; kingdom Fungi; phylum Ascomycota; class Sordariomycetes; order Xylariales; family Xylariaceae; genus Xylaria; species Xylaria telfairii. The sequence continues at coordinate 62,640 of MU383956.1, read as the reverse complement.
CAATGCTACCTTGCTACCACCCAATTCTGCATATCAATAATAGCAACTAGATAGACCGAGGGCCAAGAAGAATCGACGTGAAGGCTACACAACTGCCCGTATAAACCTAACTGCAACGTTCCATAGACTTTTCTTAATTGTATGACCCTAGATGTCTTACTGTGTATATACTAAAAGATTCCATCATAGAGCTACGCGCTCACTACCTACTAACTAAACCAACTCTAAAAACTAAAGATAGTGGATTTCAAAACCCGCGGTGTAATAATCATCACATGAAAAGCAGGTAGGCGAATTCATGGAAGTACAAACCACCCATAGATGTGGGCACCATGATTAGACTAGGTAGGTAGCTACTAGGTACCAAGGTTAGAAGCTTTCACCGCTCTCACCCTTGATGCACCTAGTGATAATAACCCCGCCATTTGGCTAGCGGATGGCCACTGATAACCCACCTAATTACCTACGCAATACCTCCTACCCACTCGCCCTCGAAAGCAACTAATTCTTTAATCATTTTTTTTTTTTTTGAGAACATCTATTCTCAAATAAAGGTGGCTTGATCTGTTATAAATGCGACCAAAGGCCGAATACCGTCTTGATAGTCCCTCATCAAGACAGAGATCAAGCCCACCCACTGATTACACTGTAAGTGGTGAAAATACCCCGCTTGGCACCAAAATAGACCAGCTTTTGGAATGGCGCGCCCTACTCTCCCTACAGCGGCTAGTGCGCTGCAATATGAGGCTCAGCTAAGCTCAGCCCCCATCGGGATAAAAGCCCACGCGCTAACGCAGGTGATTTCACCCATGGTTGAGGGAGGGAGCCCTTCTGTGTGCGCTGTCGACTTGCTCTTAGCAAAAAGCAGTTAACCGATAAATAAACCCTGAGGGAAAGTACCTATACAGAGCGTGAAACTAGGGCATAATATGGATACCGCTTCAAAGCTTATTCGATGAAGCTAAAACATTAAAAAAGAAACCTTGGAAGCATGCCCCATTATCGAATCTATATTATGAGAGACATATACCCGTATATGAGAACAGCACCCTCCTGCTAGTATCCGAAGTAAGGCTATCCTCAACTTACACTGTCAGCCCCCAACCAGGCAGGTTGTCTCTTGGTGTTCGGTGGTGGCATCTAGACTAGACCGGTTTGGGGGCTATTGACCATGGAGCTGACGGAACCTCAATAGCCGCACGGAGCTGTAAGAATCCGGGGTTCAAGCTAGAAATTCAATGGGGGTCAAGACTCTCGACGTCCGTGTCGACGTCGAGAAGGGAATCTGAATGCGAGCAGGTAGGTATATATAGCTCTCGCGAAGCCGACACCTGCCTGCATATGTCGTATGTCCTCTGTGCCGCCCTCGCTTCCCAACCAAAGAAGAAGGACGTTTCAGGGCCAAGACTAGCTGAGTTTCAAACTTCGAGCTTCGAACACACTACAAACGTGGCATGCTTACGGGCTGGCCCCCAAAGAAGCACGACCGAAGTACCTGGGGAAATTATCCAGTCGGCGTTCCCGCCCTGACGTCGTATCTGATCTGCACACATGCATCAAACCATCCTGCTACTACCCATCGCGGTTGGATCTCAGGTAAGACCCTATCCAGCCTGCTGCGATACCAAATTTCACAACGCTCGCCAAAATTGACTAGGAACGCAATAACAAACACCATGTCCGAAGATTCACAAGACAATATGCATTAGGTACCTGGCGAGGTATCATTTATTTTATCCGGTTATCGCGTTTTCAGCAAGAAAGCACATATCGGTACTGCGCATCTGTTATGACCCTCTGCCCTCCTCAATTTATGTGCCCCCCAACATCCATAGAAAACGTGGTTTTAAACTGGTCCAATGTCGATCTTCCTCGTGCATGAGGCTCTTGCATTCTATAGTCATACATAATCGATCATCAACAGCTCCATCCCCTAAGTCCTACATATATGCTCCCTGTACGGCTGGGTAGCCAATGTTCTCCTTGGTGCCACGGTTGATGTACTGTAATAAGTGTAAGCTTCTCCATGTCTCAGATCTGGTGCATTATTCAGCGGTTACAACATCAGATGCTACCGATATGTGCTTGTCTTATGGGATACGACGCTGCAGCTCAAGAGGGTGTGGGAAATCGTCGCGAACCTCGTATATTCAACCCAGCTAGGCGATTTGCTTCGAATAGTTTGGTTTTTGTAATGGGTTTGAATGATTTAAACTTTTGGTCGCCTTAAAGAATCCCAATAAACCCCAGGGCTACCTATAGATTGGAGATGCATCATTTAGTGAAGCTTGAAATTGGTACTAATAAATTGGCGAATCGCTTGAAACCGCACTTAGTCGTAAGGCATGCTTAAAATATATAATAATTCTTATTTCCAGTTGATCTGTTCTCTTCCCGATAACGTATGTTGATGCTTGCGATTGGGCATTTCGAAACCTTCACGGCAATGTGAATATCACATCTCCATATACGCGTTTGGGAAGCTCCTATCTCGCATATCCAGTCCTGTATTCTACAATTTACGCCTGGTTCAAATACATATAAACGAATATTTGACGTTCTGTAAAGCAATGCCTTCGACTCGACGCTGCAGGGACAAAGCATAATAGCAGCCCGATCGCTTACGCTTCTATCGGTTGACAGGCAAACGTTCCTATCTACCTACCTACGGTACCTGTCATTCACGATTATAGGCTGCTCTAATATTTCTCTTCATATTCCCCTACAAATTCTGTTCTTTCAAGGGTGTCCTGATTGTCTCCTAGTCTCCTCTTTCAAGTCTCTTGGGCTCCAAAATACCGATCACAAGGGTGTCTAGCTGCCCGTGTTTTCTCTTTTCTTTGCAGGTGCATAGGCTTACGGTTCGGCCTCAGACCGGCGATCGTCGGATCACCACTTGTGTTGAATTTACTGGCAGACACTCTAGCATTAGATTCTCAGCCCATATGTATCTATTAGCTACCGGGCTGGTAGTGTCCGAATTAATTGAGGAGGTTATCAGGATTTTCACATCTCATCAAATGATTCGGCTAGATCAGAAGCATAGCCCAGCTAAGAAGTTTCGGATTCTTTCAAGTTGAGTGAACAAGTCATGATTCAATGCCGCAAAGAAAACATCTATAATATAGAACTTAACCTGATTACGCTTAAGTCTAGTTGTTTAAATTATTTCATCATTTGTTGGTGCCTTTAATGCTAGTAGTTAAGTCTAGGAGGCTCGAGAAGATTTCGATATTAGCGTCATCGAGAATAAAAAGCAATTTAGCAGCTGAATATCCTGTCGCTGGCATATGGCAGTGTAGAGAATACATTCTACGTATTAAAGTTCGTTATTAAGAACAGGTCGAGGCGGCCATCCTATTTCAGCATCATAAGCAAGCTGCTTCAATCTTATTGTCACGACGAGAACCAGCTTTCTAAACAGCATAAAAGCAGTATACATGGCCCTGAGTTTCTATATTCACACTTGATGAGTCTCGGCTTTAGCATACAATATGCTTAGACAACAAATTATCGTTCTCTTTAGATTCTCGTATGTGAAATTTCGCGTAGTGCTATATACGTGCTAGTGAACGGCAAGCTCACTATCCGTTCGAGAGCCTGGTATAGGTTGAACATGGAAGGTACTATATAAACTGATTCATAAATAGAAAGACGTAGGGAGGCTAGAGACACTTCGGAAGCCTAGACAAATTGGTAAGGCAGGGTAGATTGTTCGCCCATTGTTTATGACGGACCCGCTCGTGGCAATACATGCTGTGTACCCAAGAGGCGCGTTCTATCTTATGAGGGTAGGTTGACCGGTGAATCTTTCAGAAGGCGTGGTGTGTATATATCGAACATAGTACAAGTTTTCAAGTATGTATACCTATGTTTTGGAAAAGGGGAACTGGCAGAGGGGAGAAAACAGAAGTATCCATCCCCGGTCATAGAGATAGATTAACCATTATCACGCATCGACACATCAACAGTCGCCCGGTTAGCTCAATCGGTAGAGCGTGAGACTCTTAATCTCAAGGTTGCGGGTAAGCGTTCTCGGAAGAAAAAAAATTATCGTCGGCGGATTTGTGACTAACATTAGTTGTTAGGTTCGACCCCCGCATCGGGCTCAATTCCTGATGCCTCTCTGTTAACTGAGCAGCAACCAAACTTTTTTCATCTTCCCCTTTTTTTGTACATTCTATGTTCTTTACATTTCATACGTCCTATTTGATTCGAGGATTATGTTATGCTAGTATGACTGAGCCAGTTGAATTCGCCCGGCTATATTGGGGGAACAATACTCTATTCCCTACGCTCGGGCGATTGAGCCTTGTAAGTCATTATCATAAGAGTGGAATGCTACGGTTCATGACATTCGGTCTTTGACTTTCGTCTAAGGCGATAGGTTGATAGAAATAGGGGTTTAAGAAGCTCTAAACGCAAAGAGTACGTGCGATGTGGAAAGTTGGTTTGAACCCCTGGGCGCGTGTACATGGAGTGAAGATGAGGGTTAGAGGTACTTGGGTCATAGACTTCGGCAATTCATGATTGCGTTTCAAGTATAATAAAGGCACCTATTGGGTTAAATATAATACTATATTAGTTACTATAGAAGAATCTTCGCATGGACAACGAAGAGTGTTCTGATAGCGTGCCGAGTTGCTTGGGCCATGGTGTTCCTGAATCTGTTTGATTATGGGGGTTGAACTGGGACCCTACCTAAGCCTAATGTATAGTAGTCTGAATTTAGCATATATTTCCCCGACACGTCTAGGCTTGCAAAGTATCTGTATCATCATTAATAATCATCATAATAATCATGGCACCAGAAGTTAGGCATGATGTGCTTCTTGAACGCGCCATCGACAATGCAGACGAACACACTCTACGCACGGTCCTGAAGTCTACGTGCCAAGCCTCAGAAGAGTGCCGCAAGGAAGTAACGAAGCAAATGCTCGTATCGCGGAAGCGTGACTTTGTAGAACTATCCGACTCGTCCGACGACGACACCCAAAAGCAAAACAAGAAGCAAAAGAAAGTCGAAGTTATAAGAATATTGAGTTGCGAGAAATGTGACACCCTTTATGAGACATACGAGGTCACGCCCAAGAATAAGACAGCGTGTCAGACGCACACGGGTTAGCCCCCGACCTCCAGCCTCCTATGCTATGTGGATATTGTCACTTACGCTATCGTGTTTGTAGGTGGGCTCACTATCGACGCAGATGTCTCCACAGATGATGATGAGGCTCAGGATGATGTTCGAAGCGCCGAGGTTTGTACGGAGTGGCAGCCTGAAGAGTGGGTAGAAGGGTTTATTTGGAGGTGTTGTGAGAAACTCTTCAATGACACGCCTTGCTTACTGCCCATTCCTAAGAAGGGATAGGTCTCAATTTGGTACGTGAAGTGCCTAACTTTATTTCGCGTAGGCAAGGCTTACCAGTTCATTGATAGATCACTCTACTTGATTAGATCGCGGTTGTTGGACTTTAGGCCGTAGTTGTTGTGAACAGTGGATGGACTTTTGGGTGTGTTAGAAAATGAAGCTTTTAGGGGGATTCCGAAGAGAGGTGTAACTCTGTCAAACTGCATCAATGTAATTTTACTCTGGCACAGGGCCGACATCGGTTTGTTGGAAATTGCAACTGGCGTTTCTTTTTAGGAAACGATGACAACATTGAATAGATGACCTATAAGAAGCAAGCATGACGCAAGGTACATGATTTGCGCAATAGAAAGACGTCTAGGTTACTTACTTTTTAATGATTAGTAAGTTCCTAATCTCTTGTGATAATAGCTTCTTCACGACTGGCTTCTCCCAAGGTCTCGACCCAAGTTGGAAGTGTTGCCTCTAGTTTGGGTAGTATACATTAGGGAGTTAGTCTCCACTTCCTCCTCCTTCCACTTCCACATACATACATATACATGTCTCATATGACCGATCTAGTTCCCAACAAACTTAGTCTGTGTGACCGCCTCTATCTTCATCGCATTCCTCATCCAAGCTGTATCCTCTACCTTAGCACATCAATTGTCCTGGTATCGTACTCTCTACTCCTAATTGTCACGTCTTTCAGCTTGCTTAAATACCCAATCCGTACCGAAGCACTTCTACGAGTCAGCCAAGCGGGGCCACATTGTGTTCGATCAAGTAAGTGCGTGTTGAAAAGCATCTCCTAACAAAAGCTAAACTACCAGGTGAAAGGCTTTGTCTAATTAGGAGCTTCAGCATCACCTCATCAGTTGCCAATTGGCCACACGCTCTATCTAGGGACCTCTCTCGCCTAACCCTACCCCCTGTCTTTATCCCCCTCCCCGAGTTGTCCGGCATCCCGATCCGTGTCGCACAACAGGACCTCAAATCAGAACTCAGGCTTATATCAGGCCAGTTCATTCCATGGTGGACCACCCATGACCTCATAACAATTGCTAGCAGTGTGTCTCATCTAGCTTTGTACCGTCGAGTTTGCGGTGCCTGTGTCCTATTATCTGTCCCCTTGGCCCTAACCGTCATTCTCGGTCCGTCTAGTGGCAGAATACTGGGGTTCATCGCGGGTGCTGGCGGCTCTTGGAAGCCTCCCCCGATCGAATCTGAGAAGGACAGTAAGGCAAAAGGCGAGACCCCGCTAATAACCCCGCGAAAATCGCCGTGGCTCCCAAAACCCGGTCACAATCTGTGGGAGCCTGGCGCTTCGGCGCCAGAGCTGATGATGATCACGTTGATGCGTCTCCCTCTCCAACGACCGACGAGCATTTGATAAAGGAAACGAGACAACCCACAAAGGACGCAGTAGTTCAACAGCCTGCACCCGCCTTAATATACTTGTTCTCTGTAGCGTTTCTGGCTGTTGTCCTGGTAAGTTTTATTTATAAGGCCCGCCCGAGCCGTCTGTATTTCTCTTAGACTCTCGCTAGGGGCTATCTAGGCTGGGCTCCCCGCAGCACGCTGCTGGGTCATATGCATGACATAGGTTCCTCGGCGCAAATGCATGTTGCCCTTGCTGATTGCCCCTCCAAACCAGGTTGCCCAGCTCTTTCTCGTGGATATCAAACTCCAAAATCTTCATATATTCACGTCACATCCTTTCCAGCGGACGTTTTCTTCTCCTCCGGCTGCTATTGTTGAAGGTGCCGTCTGCGAAAGTCCACAGCCGTTTGCGACCTCGCCGCCAATCTCCCCAGCCCTTGCCATGGCGAGTCCTTTGATAGAAGAGACGAAGCGCATCGTTGCGCAGTTCGATTACACGGACGACGATGTGAACAAGGGCGTACAGGAGTTTCTGCGCCAGATGAGTACGACTAACAGAGCCACCTAACATATCTGTTACGCTTGAGTTACCTGTTAATGTTGTTACAGACGAGGGGCTGCGGAAAGACGGTACCAGCTTGAGCCAAATCCCGACCTATGTTACCGGCGTCCCAAACGGCACTGAGAAGGTTCCTGCCCATGTTGCATTCCGTGTATTACACTCGATACTAACAATTCTGTAGGGATTGTACATGGCCGTCGATTTAGGGGGCACCAACTTCCGAGTCTGTTCAGTCCATCTCAATGGCGATACCACCTTCAACCTCACATATAGCAAGGTCGCCATCCCAAGAGAATTGATGGTCGCCAAGACCTCCAAGGAACTATTTGGCTTCCTAGCCAAACAGATCGAGCTCTTCTTGAAAACACATCACGAAGATCATTTCGAGGCACACGTTCGCCGGCGAAAGAATTCGACGGCAGCTGGAGGGTATGAGGAGGAGAATATCTTCCAACTTGGCTTCACATTCAGCTTTCCGGTTCAACAGTTTGGGATCAACAAGGGATCCCTCATAAGGTGGACTAAAGGGTTTGACATTCCCGATGCAATTGGCAAGGATGTTTGCGCTTTATTACAAGAAGAGATCGATCTCCTTCATCTTCCTGTTAAAGTGGCAGCCTTGGTCAATGACACCGTTGGTACCTTGATGGCACGTTCGTACGCATCACCTGGAAAGACTGGCACCCTTATCGGAGCTATATTCGGAACTGGAACAAACGGCGCTTACGTCGAGAAGATCGCAAATCTCCAAAAGTCGGTAGATGGGGACTATGATAAGTCGACTGGCGACATGGTAATCAACACCGAATGGGGATCGTTTGATAACCAGCTCAATGTATTACCCAATACCCCATATGATGCAAAGTTGGATCGGGACAGCGTCAACCCGGGTATACAGATTTTCGAGAAGAGGGTATCTGGAATGTTCTTGGGAGAAATCGTCCGGCTAGCTATTGTCGAACTATACGAGAACCCCCACTTATCTCTATTCAAGGATGCCAACACAAGCACCGGTGATAAGACATCTACTGCGCGAATCGGCGGCGAGTCAGGATTACTCAAGCAATGGGGCCTCGACAGCTCATTGATGTCAATTGCCGTCGCTGATTCTACGCCCGAGCTTTCAAATCTGCGGAAGGAGCTTGACTCCCAGCTCCATATACGCTCTGCTTTAGTCGAAGAGGCGCAGGCTTTCAAGGACATCTCTTATGCCGTCGGTCGCCGAGCCGCAAGGCTCTCGGCTGTGGCCTTGGCCGGCATTGTCATCCAGAGCGGCAAGCTCAAGGAGACCAATGATGAGCCCTTGGACATCGGGGCAGATGGTAGTCTCGTGGAACACTACCCTAAATTCCGAGACATGATCCACGAGGCCTTCAGGAGTATCGAGGGCATCGGCACCGAAGGTGCGGAACGGATTCGCATCGGAATTGCCAGGGACGGCAGTGGTGTTGGCGCCGCGTTGATCGCACTGGTGGCAGCAGGCATGGAGAAGAAGGGCACATAGCGGATGGGCTAGCAGTGCTCAAGAATGAGGTGGTTCAGAAGCCTGCCGGCGAATCAACGATATGACATTTAAGAGATGGGTACGGATATATACGTATAGGGTGTCTGCTTGTGTATAAGCGTGTTTTGACGAATTAACGCAATCATGATTCTGAAGAATTATGTTCATCCCCTACCAGCTTATTTATACGAAACAAACAATGTTACAACGCCTCCTGGTGTCTATATACTTTCAAAGGTCTATTCAACTATACTAAGTGCCTATGTATGTTTCCGTAATACATTCGTCGTGCAACCCTATTACTTTTCGCTACCCTTTTTCCTTGCTGATACTTCCCCTTTTGCCGGACTTTTCTATAGCTTTTCTTGTTCTTGTCACCGAATCGTTATTGCGCTTACAGATACTCGCGAACAATGCCGTGTTAGAGAGCTCGCCCTTGTTAGGGTTGAGCTAGCATTTTCACCAACTAGAATAATTAGCCTCTTTACCTCAAGTATCTACAATGAGGTCCGAGTTCATCGCCGTCCTTCAAGCTTCAGTTACCAAACGCAGCAGCAGGATATGCGCGGTCCCGCTTCTTACGAGCAGAGGAGCTGCTTCGGGAACTCGCATTGCTGCCGGGGACAGAGAGATTGTTGGCGCTGGTTTTGCCTGTTTGCATATCTAGCGGTAAGTCGTTCCATTCGGTCTCGGGCCTCGAATTCTGGAAAGATTGACTCGGTGTACTTCGGCTGCTCTGTGGTAGCGGGTTTGGAGGGGGACGGCTAGTTGACGGAGCAGTAGAATTGGCGGGGAGAGAAGAGGTTTTTGATAGGGTTTCGAGAGGTGGGGGCGGGGTGACACCCGGCGAGGAGGGCGATGGCGAATCGTCCAACGTGTCGACGGGGAAGTTGGCAACCGCGGCCGTCACGCTGCTACTGGGTCCTACTGTGTTTGGCTCTCTTCCCGCACTAGATATAGAACTGTCGAGCCCGAGCACAGCGCCTGGTCCCATCTCCCGGCGTACGATCCACGCGCTGTCCGGATGCAGCTTGTGATAGTACTTCTTCACCTCCTCGACACGCGCGAAGCCCCGCGCCGTGTACCACTGCATGCCCTCCTCGTTCTGCGTCCAGACATGTGCCCACACCGTCTCACACGCAAAGTCGCTGCGCGCTGCATCGGCGACGACCTCATCTAGAAGTGCGGCCGCGAGCCCGAGACCCCGGTACGGTGACAGCAGGACGAGGGATTGGATGTACAGCGCGTTCGGCTGGGCAGAAGGTGTCGTCGGACCGCCGCGCCGGGCACGTGGGCCGTCTGCGGTGCTGGCGTGGAAGGGGGAAGGCTCGAGACGGCAGACTAGACCGCCTATTACCTTTCCGGGGCCATTGGGGCTCTTCTTGTCGTCGCGCCAGAGGATCACGCGGCTGAAAGCGCCTGACGAGAGAGGGTCCGAGAGCCGTGCGTAGAAGGAGTCGGGGTAGTTGACAGGTAGGAGGAGGGACGTGATGCGCCGTAGGGCCGGGATGTGTTCGGGCCGTATACGAGATATCGAGGCCTGCGGGTGTAGGTTCGCTGGCCGAGATGGCGGCGTTGTAGCTGCGGGCTGTATCGTTGTCGTCGCCGTCGTCGGTGGTGCGGATGGAGGGGTAGCTGGCTGTTTGCCCCGTTTCGAGGCCGACGGAGGGGCTACGTATGCTGGCTGCTTGGGACGGAAAAAGTTTCGTATCGAGGGTTGCGCGTTGCTGTTGGAGGGCAGCGACATGATGCCGGGTGGTCGAGTGTGGTGCTGTACCGGGTGATGGAAATATTATTATGTGTTGATAGTTTGCAATCTACTCGTATGACTGGGCCAAATGAACGCACATGCCAACGACCCAATGCACCTAGGTCGGATCTGCGTAGTTGGAGACTTGTCGTCGTCGGACTTGCTGAGCATCTGGTGTCCCCCCAAGCCGCCGAACGCGTTAAGTGCTCAAGGGTCGTGTAATAAGCTGGGCGGACCCCACTTCGCTAATTCTTCCCGGGAGCCTCAGTTACTGTGCTGCAAGTGCCTACTAAGCTTAGAAGTGTCCAATGGACATCAGGTATATTTATATTTACCTGTACCGCCTTAAGTTGTCTATTTACTCCCAAAGACCGGATGGTCTTTGTTTGTAACATGCCTTCTTATTTTTCAGAGTGGCTCTGGTTTCGTGGTAATTAGGTATAATAAGTAAGCCATCAATTGTATTAAGGGTATCAAGTAGAGCTACCTCTCATGTACTCGAGACGAACATTGAAGTTGCACATGTGGTTCTGCATCCCTATGTACCTTAGTACCTATCTAAGTACTATATATGTATACACGTCACTGCGTATGCGGGTATTTGGCAGGTATCTAGGTAATCATTCTAGCAATCACCAGACTGCAATAAACTTCGCTGCATATAAGGTCAGCGGAGGCTCGGATGTTGATATTAGAAATACTAAGTCTATATTATACCGAGTCATTTTAAAACGAATGAAGTATGAATAAGCCCATCCACGTCCCGAATTAACCATTCCGCATGGAAAGTGTTCCGTCCCAAACTTATTAGCGGTCTCTTAGTGGAGCCAACGCTGCAAAGCAGTGGATGCGCTAGGTACCAAATTACGATCCGGGCACTACGCTACAGCGACTGCTTACCATGTACAGTAGCTAAACGGCGCAGACGACGCTGCAGGCTTCGCAGGCTTCATTCACTGAGACTGGATACATACAGGTGTTATTAGCAGGTGGGTACTCCCTTGGAATTCTTTCATCATCCCTTCCGCTTAAGCCTGCATCAGCTCTGCCTTGTTTGCGAAAAAGGAGGCTGTTGCTATCGGTGTGCAACTGGAGAGAGGATAACAATTTTATTGAAGTTTTTTTAGCCCATCCGACTTCTTGATGACCATCTACAGCACACTCCCCCCAGAATACCCGACCCCGATTCCTCTGCCTTCGCCGCATCGAGGTTTTAGGTCTCTATAAGTCAATCCATCCTTGCATCATGGCATCGTCTATGAACACGGGCAGGGCAGGGGTCATCAACGCTCCTGACGATGCCAACATGATGGAGCAGCTTGTAAGTTGCCAGCCGTCCTTGTCTGTGCTACGCGACCCGGCACCGTGACGGCCGCGACACCATGCCATGCGAGATCACTGACACCCGCCTTGCCTTGTAGGCGCACGCTGTGCTGGATGATTTACTCTACAACATTGTTCACGACTTATTAATCAAGGTCCACCGAGACGAGAAGACTGCCCGCGCCGCCACCGCCGCCATCCGCGTCGAGAAGCTGGCCGCTGATGCCTCCGACTCGTCTACGCCCGACGCCCGTCCCGACGTCAAGGTCGAGACGGACGCTGCCATATACGACGAGGGCAAGGTGCTGCTCAAGGGAAATCCGCTAGTCACCACCAAGGACATAGTCTGTCCACGGTGTCATCTACCCAGGTTACTCTATCCAACCGATGGCAAGGGCGCGAGGAAACCTGATCCGAGCATCATCTACTGCAAGAAGGTCCCCTACATCGATAAGCCGGGGTACGACATTTATGGACAAACTTGGGTCGCACAAGGACCGGGAAGGGGCAAGAAGAAGAAAGATATGGAAAAGAAGATCGATCCAAACACTCCCGCCGACTCGCCGACGCCCGGAACGGAGGGAGGGAATGCAGGAGGTGGTGCTGCGTCGCGACCCCCGAATATGCTCTCGTTCCCCTCAGCAACGTGTAGTAAATGCAAACGGTGCATTCTGGTGACCCGGCTGAACAATCACATGGGATCATGTATCGGGAACAGCGGTAGGAACGCCAGCCGAGCCGCCGCTCAAAAGATTAGTAATGGCAACTCAAATGGCAACGGTGACGGAACGCCACCTTCTAGTCAAAAGGGTACTCCTCTACCGGGATCCAGAGCTGCAAGTCCAAAAAAGCGAGATGGGGATGAAATGGAGGAGGATAATGCCACCGATAATGATGGCCCTAAGAAGAAGAAATTGAAGCCGATGGTCGCAAGTGTGAACGTGAATAAGAAGCTCATCGTTAAGCCTAAAGCCGGGGCTGGTACCAAGAAGGAGAAGGTAAGGTCTTGATGACCGACTGACATCAGCCCCAAGACTTACCTACTCTTGCATAGAAAAACGACGATGACGATGGACCTACAGTTGAGGTCGCCCCCAAGAAAAAGACTACGAAAGTCCCCAGTCCTGCTAAAAAGTTGAAGCTAGGGGTAAAGCCACTGATGTCGTCACCACTAGCGAAGAGCATTGGGAAGCCTCCAGTCGCTATCGCAAATACAGGAGATGATGCTGCATCAGAGAGCTCAGGGACTCTATCGTCGCCACCCGCCGCATAACACTAAACTCTGACATAACTGAAAAGTATGGCCCCGGAATTCAGGGTACTTCCACATCAAAGTCCCACGACCACGGAAGTCAGCCTACCGGGACCTTTTCGGGAGCGCCTAAGACGATGCTTATCCCATTCTATCCTCATCTGCATTCTATCGTCTGTATAATGTCCAACGGTTTGCATTGAAAGGTGTTCAAGGCGTCTTTTGCCAAACAGGGTCGGGGCACTTCTGCATTACAAGGGGAATTAAAACGGCGTTCCGGACATAAGGGGCCATGTATTCATAAGGGGGCATCTGTACATATGATAAGAACCATGTTGCAATACATTTACCTATCGGCAGCCTTTCTTCAAATTTCTGATTCCTGGTGAGTCTGTATATTGTGGTATCTATTGGTCAAAGCATATTGCCTATCCTTCACACGCCAAACGCCGGCCCAATGCAATTACCCTCAAAGTAGGCGTAGAAATGGTTGGCCGGTGCTCCGGTAACCGCCTACATAGCCATTTCCCTCACGCGCCGTGCTTTTTAATCCTCGTCCTCGAGCACTCTCGCGCGAATAATCTTGACCTCCTCAGCGGGACGATCATCTGTGCCTGTCTTGACGAGACCCATGCGCTTGACGACGGTCATGCCGCTTTTGACACGGCCGAAGATGGTGTGCTTCCCGTCGAGCCAGGGCGTGGGGGCGAGGGTGATGAAGAATTGGGAGCCGTTGGTATCTGGACCGGCGTTGGCCATGCTTAAGACGCCGGCGCCCGTGTGTCGGAGCTCTGGCGAGATCTCGTCGGCGAACTTCTCCCCATAGATGGAAGTCCCGCCCCGGCCGGTCCCCGTCGGGTCCCCGCCCTGGATCATGAACGACGGGATGATCCGGTGAAATATCACGTCGTTATAGTAGCCCCTGGACGCGAGTGTGCTGAAGTTCTTGCACGTCTGCGGTGCGTGCATCGTGTAGAGCTCGACGGTTATCGTGCCCTGGAGAGAAGAGAGGTGCGGGTTAGCTCTCGAAGTTGAGCGCGCGCGCAAGGCTGTTGCTGCTGCGAGACTGTACGCACCATGGAGGTCTCAAGGGCTACGTTGGTCGCCATTTTTAAGGCTCGCCTGGGCTAATCTTCAGTTCCTTGGTCAGCTTGGTGCTTGGCTTCGGGTCATGTGTCGCGAGCTCGAAGCAAGCTTGATGGTGCTTGGTAGACTGACTGGCTTGGAGCTCTGGGAACTTTTTGGCGGGGCACATGCTATATTATGTTCAGTGATTTACGAGCTAGGGAGGTATAGGTACAGCACTTTATCTTATCAACTTACCTGCCCACATGCAGCCAGACGCCCAAGGCAACCAGGCAGTTCGCTGAAACCCCCTATCAGCCATCCCCTAGATATACTCAGGTGTGATTGAGGATTGAGGCAGCAAAAGAAAGTGCAACGTCTCTTCCACCGAGAAATTATATACATTATTTTTCAACAAGACATACGTGGCAAAATAAAACGTCACTACACCAGCTGTGGAACAAAGGTATAGATAAGATAGATACCTGCCTGGGTATGTTGAAAATAAGGTTAGTAAAGGTCGCACACAACCTGGTCTATGTATTGCTGGTCTCCGCCACAAAGAAAGAGCCACATATTCTACTTCTCATTTAACCTCAATCACAACTGAAGGGACCATTGATCATAGCCAACAGCTCACTAGCCTCATCATATATGCATCAGCATACGCACGACTAAGCTCTGTCACTTGCAAGTGCCTTGCTCCTCTAGTCGCGTCATCTTTCATTGCCTAACGGCAAGTGTTGCCGAATTACTGAGATACGGAAAGCGTCATCCATGTCAATGCTGAGCTCTTGGAGAAATAACCGTTCAAAAGTCAAATCCAACAACAACAACACTATCTTCTAAGTTACATCCTAATACATAAAATCCCTTGCCAATCCACTACGAACCCAATAGTATATCCTGTCCTTGTGTTCTTCTAGGTATGCTCCGAGAATAAGATGGCGACCAACAATTCCTCAATTCTTATCTCGGACGAGATATCGATTAGCAACGTCACAAGTTCCATGGCTCTCAACCAAACATTCATCGAGAAACTGGCAACTGCGCCGACTATACTGCTGCAACACAGGGACTTCCTGGCCTTAGAGAGCCGTATCGTCTTCGCCGCACTTGCATGTATATATATCGGGTCTCATGGAGCAATTCGCCGGCCCCCATCGGCAAAGTTGCCCAAGAGAAACAAATGCGAGCATGGGGGAAACAAGGAAGTTGAGGATCACGACGACCACGACGATCAGTACGTCCAAGGTCTGTTACCCTCAGACGCCATTCTGTTCCCCATCTTAGCCGGTACCGTCCTGGTTGGGCTTTACTATCTGATTAAATGGCTCGAGGACCCGGACATCCTGAATAAAATCTTACGAACGTACTTCTCGGTCATGTCACTCGCTAGTTTGGGTAAGCTGTTTGCGGATGGCCTTCATTTCCTGACCGGCTTCGTCTTCCCCACGGTTTGGGTCGGTAATAACGGAAAGGTCTATCACATCGACCCCGATGTAAGAGGGCAATGGCATGCTAAGGACAGTACTGACACCAAAGTATGGGACAACAAGAAGAAGTCGCCATTGCCTGGCCCCTTTTCTGGGCTTAGGTTCTCTGACACGACGACAAATTTGTTCTGGGAGATTCGTCGCCTTTTCTTGGAGCAATGGACTGTTCGGTTGATTGTGCATGGCATCGTCAACGAGAAGATCAAGGTTAAGTTTAACGACATTTTTGGCTTCGTACTTGCCCTTGGGACAAACGTATTCTATCATACAACCGATTCTATATTTGTTTCTAACCTTATGGGCTACGCGTTTGCGTATATGGGTATCATGATCATGTCGCCAACAACGTTCTTCACGGGGAGCTCAGTTCTATTCGGCCTCTTCTTTTACGACATTGTCATGGTTTTCTATACGTAAGTCGCCCACGATTCGCACTCATATAGATACTAACTATACATAGCCCCTATATGGTCACTGTCGCTACCAAAGTCGACGCCCCTATCAAACTCGTCTTCCAAGGGCCTACTAGAGCTAGTATGCTTGGACTCGGCGACATCGTTATCCCAGGCATGTTTATTGGCCTGTGTCTACGCTTCGATCACTACATGTACTATTATCGGCAGCAGAAGCTAAAGGAAGTCGAGTTGAAGACAGATGACGCATCGTCAGGCCAACTTATTACCAGCAAGGAAACGCAACGCATAGTGGTAAAGCCGGAGTATATCAACCCGCAGGGGCAATGGGGTGACCGATTCTGGGGTACCAAGCTTGGGAAGATCTTTTCGCCCGACGCAACCCCGGCACTTAGAGCATCCGCATTCCCTAAGCCGTATTTCCACGCTGCGCTGGCAGGGTACTTGCTTGCCATGTTAGCTACCTTGGCGATGCTCCTCACTTTCAACCATGCTCAACCCGCATTGCTCTATCTGGTCCCCGGCGTGGTCTCCGCCGTTTGGATCACTGGCATCTTCAGGGGCGAGGCTCGAGAGATGTGGAGATACACTGAAGATGGCAGTCTGGACAAAACCGACGTGATCGTGGAGGTTGACGGAGATGGAAATATTATCAAAGACATCCCAACTGAAAAGCGCAAAGACGAGCAGAGTGACAAACAGAAGGAGGATTCTGAAAAGAAGACCACGGAGAAGAAAACTAAAAAGGCAGGGGATAACCCCAGCGATGCAGCTGTGACTACTGAGAAAGTGAGAAAAGATAAGGCTGAGAATTACCCTGTCTTCCTCCTTTCTATTGAAGCGCCTGCTCCCGTCCCACTCGATGGGCATCTAGTTCTTGATTAGCGATCGCAGGGGGTCTTTTACGAGTATTGCTGTATAGTATAGATATTAGTAGCGCTGTTAGGGCTCGGGTTTAGCCTGTTTCGTGTGTTCCCACACGTTGTAGATATCTGACTTTGTTAGCTTATGAATACCTAGATGTCAGAACTGCATGCCTCAACATGCCAGCCCATCAACGTTTCTTCAACGTGAAACCATCGCGGTAGATATTGTCTTAGTTATTGGGGTTTGAGAAGCTGACTAAGAAAGCTACATAGCTACCCACTAAAACCAGCAGCTGCCAACGCCGACAGGTGCTTCAACGCCAGGTGTCGTTGCTGTTGGTACATCCTGAGTGCTCCTTGAGCGTCCTTCTAGTTCCAGGTTATATAATGGCTGACATCTGCAGGCCGGGAGAATCCCGAATGCTTACGCAGCTGGTTCTTATCATATAGGTTGGATGCGTTACGATACCCTCGTACTGCAAAATCATCATGCCGTCTCGCGAAGTACAGGTCATACAGTATCTGGTAGATACTCGAGAATTATGGCCGGCTGCAGCTCGGACGAGCGACCTCGAGACCGAGGTAAGACTCAAGCTATAATTCGCGCCACAACTTGTTATTCGGCACTGATGCAAAGAACCAGGCGGCTCGTCCTCTCGCACTACTGACCCCAGAGGAGCGAACCAAAGTGCTTAAATTCTACTTTGTAGCCGATGCCAAAATGGCGCTGGCCTCTCACCTTCTAAAGCACTGGGTTGTGAGCAAGTACTGCGACGTCCCGTGGTGGGAAACCAAGCTCTCGGCGGACAAGAACGGAAAGCCGGTCTTCAAGGACGCCGCGGGACGGCAGCCCGTCGTGTTCAACGTCAGCCACCAGGCGGGGCTGGTCGCGCTCGTGGCGGCACACGGCTATGACGCCGCCAACGGAGGGGACAGCAGCAAGGTCCAAATCGGCACCGACATCGTGTGCGTGAGCGAGCGCCAGCGCCGCGACCACCAGATGATCCGCACGGAGGGCTGGCCCCGCTTCGTCGACATGCACGCCGACGTCTTCGGCCGCTCCGAGGCCGCGTACCTGAAGACCGGGCTCGCGGCCCTACCGACGTACGCGGCGCTCCGCACCGAGGATGAGAGGCGTGACTACAAGCTCCGCGCCTTCTATACCCTCTGGTGCCTCCGCGAGGCCTACGTCAAGATGACCGGCGAGGCACTCCTGGCGGAGTGGTTGGGGGACCTCATCTTCCAGGGCTTCGAGCCCCCCGAGCCCGGCACGGCGTTCGCGCAGAGCAATGAGGACGATCTGGGGCAGATCATTCGCAGACATGATGTCGTGTTTAAGGGAAAAAAGGTCGAGGATGCGAATATTTGCATTCGCTCCCTTGGCCCCGACTACATGACTTGCACCGCTGTACGGACGCCAGAGCGCAAAGATGATGCGCTCGGTTGGGCGTTGGGCCCGTACGGGTTCCTCACTATGGACGAGATTGTGGCTCACGGCGAGGCTGCTTCGGCTTGATGTTTTCCGTCGTGATGGATCATGTCATAACTATATGCGCTACACACCGGGTCGCCTGGTTTAGATTCCGCGCCATTTTCTTTGAGTTTTCCTTGAGAAACCCATATAGAGAGATACTTATTTATTTGACATGATAACCTGATACCTTAGTTTCAACCACTAGGTTCAATAGACTACTGTCAGGATGTCTTTGGGGTCAACTATAGGGCGAGGCGATGACCATCGTTTTTGGAAGAACAGATACGAGCCACCCTTGTAGGCTCATCCTGGCTACCTAATGTACGCGTGTGTTTTTCGTCATGGAAGCAACTATCGCAGCGAGTACTGTCCCGTATCATAGACCTCGAGGCTGTGTAATAACCCCGAATTCTCGCCGGGGAGGTCGTTGGCACCTCTTTTGCAACTCAGCGACCAATAGAACTTCATATAGAGAAGCTGCGGGATGCTTTACAAGTCGTAATACCGGCGGTAGAACTACGGGAGCTGACAGGTCGCAGTAATGGTATGCAGAGCTTACATCTGCGTATTCGTCTTGAGGTGGTTGTTATATACTACCTAAGGTGATGCAGAATCCTACCGGTATCTCTCGGCCCACGGTTTTGCCGTGCCTGCTAGAAGTCATACGTAATCCTAATGAGCTTAGTTATAACCATACACACCAGTATGACGTTCAAACTCTCGATTCAGGGTAGTACCTTAGTAGTAAAATAGAACGAGAAGGAAAGAACGAGGATGGCGGAGGAAAATAAACTATAGCCAGTATATCTTATTACTAAGAATCGTCATACTATCTGAACTTGATGGTGTGTCAACTGCTGCACTCCAATACAGCACTAACCCGTAAAAGGCTTACCCCTGGATATACATAGTATAGTAGGTAAGTGGGTTGAGGATAGCCATTGCTGATTGGCGGGTTACGAGCTAGGCATGGTGGGGGGGCTGATCCAACGCCTGCCGTACCTGTCTCGTTTGGACATTGCCTGACAGCCACTACAAGATTGTCGCACGAGGGATGTCTCTCCCCCACACTTGGAAGGCTGGCGAGCGCAGCAACCGATTTGGAAAAAAACGTCATCTGGTAACCACAGCCAACTGCTGCGGGAAAATGCTGCTCCCTTCTCCGTCGACTCCCTGATTAGCTCAACGCCTAGATCAACTCAATTTTATTTATGTTTGCGTACGCGTCCCTGCAAGCACCGCAGCGCAAGACAGAGAGAGCCTTATCGCAGTCAAGTTTCTGCCTTTCCGTCGTCTTTGTCGTCGTGTTGTTCTCTACAGTAGAGCTCCTCGTCTCCCGTTATAAATTGCGTCTCGACCGTCCTACGTTCGGCGTCCCCCCTTCCGCTTAACCTCTCGATCACACCTTATTCCTTGATAAACATGCTGCAGCCCGAGAGCCATTAATTCTGCGTCCTCGGCCGCATTCGCTATTTCCTAGATTTACTGTATTGTTTTCCCTGTCGCGGTCTTCTGTCTCGTAAAACGCCTGGTGGTGCTGTGAACACGGTGGCCGGCAGCAAGCATGTCCGAAGCGGGAGATAGGTAAGCAAGAAATACCCACGCTTGCTGAC
This sequence comes from Xylaria telfairii, assembly GCA_022495065.1. Classification (NCBI taxonomy): domain Eukaryota; kingdom Fungi; phylum Ascomycota; class Sordariomycetes; order Xylariales; family Xylariaceae; genus Xylaria; species Xylaria telfairii. The sequence goes on along the minus strand of MU383956.1, from coordinate 42,592 downwards.
TGCTGCGCGCCGGCGAGGTATACAGGTATACAGGTATACCTTTCGGCTGGGCTCTGCATTGCCGCGAGATCACCCGGCGGTTCGCAGCACTGCAATGCACCTGTAGAGTGCCCGTGTCACGCGAGCCACTGGCTAATCATCTCCCAGCCAACACAAGAGGTCCAAATCAGGAGCCTTGTCGCTGCTTCGCCGGAAGGACAAAGAACCTCGTACTGACGACGACGCCGTCTCCGAAGATGGTTCCCATACCTCTGGTCTAGCCTCTCGCCCTACCACATCGACCTCCCCACCAGCCGCCCCCCTTTCCCAACAGCCTTCTCATCGAAGTTCGAGAATGTCTATGGGTCGAGTACCCTCACGCGAGCCCACGCACTCGGGTCCCGCCCTGACCCCATCCCGCTCCAACACGATGCTCGCTGATAGGGGCACGTCTCTCGAACAATCCGTCCGCAAGTTCAGAATCGTCGAGGCTCTACGAAGCGGCAACACGGCTGCTATATCAAAGGCGATTCGCGAAACGTCCGAGAATGGGCCCCGTGCAAGCACATCATCTTTCAGCGCTGCAGCTGGCCCTACCCCTCTGGAAGACACAACGGTCCTTCACCTCGCCATCCAGTGCGCCGAATATGATGTTGTGGAATACGTCCTCTCCAATGGCGCAAGCTACATTGATGTGAATGCTCGGGATAAGGATGGGAATACCCCCCTCCATGTCGCCGCAGCTCAAGGGCGCGGTCCTATTGTTCGACTCCTTCTAGAACAGCAAGATATCAATGACGCCATCTCTAATAACCAGGGGAAACTGCCACTCGACGTGGCGAGGAGTCCTGAGATTTTCCAGCAACTCCAACTTTCTCGCACATTGTTCGTGCAGGACAAAGTGAAGCAGGTTCAGGACCTTGTGCGAAAAGGTGCTTATGAGACGCTCGGTCAGGTTCTAGAAGAACCTCGTGTCAAGATCATTCTAGATATCAATAGCGTTGAGCTACCTTGTGAGCCTACTACGGTCCAATCTGGAGGTACCCTTTTACACGAAGCCGCACGTAAGAGAGACACGAAACTCATCCAAGCCCTCCTACTTCATGGTGCGGATCCTTTCCAGCGGGACCGCAAGGGAAAACTACCTCAGCACGTCACCAACGACGACGTAACCCGTGCGATGCTCAAGAAGTCGCCAGCTGCCGTAGCAGCCCAGCGAGGTATTCAGGAGAAAGCTGTACTCGGCCATGCAACGTCACAAGCAGGGCCGGTTGCTACGACTGGCGATCCACTCTCTGGACGAGATCCTCAGATGAAGGGCTACTTGAAAAAATGGACCAACTACCGCAAAGGCTATCAGTTGCGGTGGTTTGTGTTGGAGAACGGTGTTTTAAGTTATTACAAGCATCAAGACGACGCCGAGAATGCTTGTCGTGGTGCCATTAGCATGCGCATTGCTCGATTGCATATGAGTCCGGAGGAGAAAACAAAATTTGAAATTATTGGTAAATCTTCAGTGAAATACACACTGAAGGCGAATCACGAAGTGGAGGCTAAACGATGGTTTTGGGCTTTGAATAATGCGATTCAGTGGATGAAAGATCAAGCCAAGCAGGATGAACTCCAAAAGGCACAAAGTGCCGAAATGCTGCGGCAAGCGAGAGACACCCTTGGAAAGCCTAGTGACGCCTCCATTTCAGACCTACACAGTGAAGCTACGAGCCCTGGCGAGCCTCGGAGTAGCATGAACTTGACTCGTCTGCCGTCAGCTAGGCACACTATTGTCGCCGACAGTATAGATGATGAATTCGTCGACGTTAATATGAAGCGGCGGAATAATGGGGGACAAGGTGTTCCTACCGATGTGGAAGATGAAGATGACGAGGAATATGTTGATACTTCTAGCCGGGCTGAGGCGCCTAGCGCCACTAAGGACGCCTTCAATATTACTGCTCAATCTGCACGGCTGCAATTAGACACGTTGGCACAAGTAAGCGCAGCATTACAAGCCGAAGCCAACCGTAACCCGACCCTATCTCTGGTTGATCCAAAAGCGGCCCAGGCACTTGCCACGTATGACTCTGCCCTCAAGAGTTTGAAGGGACTTATGGGAGATCTTCTGAGGATTTCTAAAGATCGCGATGCTCATTGGCAGTATAGGCTTGATCAAGAAGTCGAGATGCGACGGATGTGGGAAGAGAGCATGGCTAAGGTAGCTGCTGAGCAAGAAGTCCTTGAGGCACGTGTCGGAGAAGCAGAAATAAAAAGGAAGATGGCTAAACGCGCCCTTCGAGAGGTTATGGAAGAAAGCCGTCCTATCAGCCGTAGCAGTCTGCATGAAGAGGTGGCAGAAGCCCATAACGAAGTGCTCAGGGACGGCCAGAAATCACCAACCATGTCTCGCAAGACAACTGCTCTTTCGAAGCTTTTAGATGTCTCGGAGGACTCGGAGTCGGAGCAGGAAGAATTCTTTGACGCAGTCGATGCAGGAGAAGTGGATGTGGAACCCATGCCTCCTTCGGAGGTGATGCCATCAAGCGACTCTGGGCAAGACATTGTCGTGTCGGGCGCTGATATTAGCAGCGCTTTCAATGGCTATGAGAATGGTGTGAGAACAAGGCTCAAGTTAGATGAAGATAACAGACCCAGGGTTGGTCTATGGGTAAGCCCGAATTGTGCCATCCTTGTCTACACCTCGGATTTCGATACTGATGTGTACTACAGGGAATTCTCAAATCGATGATCGGGAAGGACATGACGAAGATGACTCTACCGGTCTCTTTCAACGAGCCGACTTCTTTACTATATCGGACGGGTGAAGATATGGAGTACGCCCATCTTCTGGATCTTGCGGCCGATCGGGCAGATTCAATCGAACGTATGCTCTATGTTGCTGCGTTTGCCGCGAGTGAGTTCGCTTCGACGATTGGACGTGTGGCGAAGCCATTCAACCCTCTCCTCGGAGAGACTTTCGAATATGCTAGACCAGACAAAGGTTATCGCTTTTTCATTGAACAGGTCAGCCATCATCCTCCTGTGGGTGCTTGTTATGCAGAGGCAGCGCAGTGGACGTACTGGGGAGAAGCAAAGGTCGACTCAAGGTTTATGGGGAAATCATTCGACATCTATCACCTCGGTACATGGTTCCTAAAGTTACGCCCTAAGGCCGGTGGAAAGGAAGACTTTTATACCTGGAAGAAGCCTAAATCGCAAGTGGTTGGTATCATTACAGGAAACCCGGTGGTGGACAACTACGGTCTTGTGGAGATCAAGAATTGGACTACTGGGGAAATCTGCCATCTAGATTTCAAACAGCGAGGCTGGAAAGCATCAAGCGCTTACCAGCTTTCCGGGAAAATCCTTGACGCCGATGGCCGACCACGCATCAGCATTGGAGGGCGCTGGAATTCCAAGATCTACGCTCGTATGACACCCGGATATGAGGCAACGGTTGAAGAACCCCAGGAGGCGACAGGCAGCATAAGTGACCCAAGTCGAGCTTTCGTCATTTGGGAAGCAAATGAACGACCCAAGGGTATCCCGTTTAATCTGACGCCCTTCGTTCTCACCTTTAATCACATAGATGATAATCTCATGAAATACATTGCACCGACAGACTCTCGGTACCGTCCTGACCAGAGAGCAATGGAGGATGGCGAATATGACTTTGCAGCGTCAGAGAAGAACCGACTTGAAGAGGCCCAGCGAGCCAGGAGAAAGGAACGACAGCAGAATGGAGAGGAGTTTATTCCCGCATGGTTTGAAAAAACCGTATGCGAGGTGACAGGCGTGGAGTATTGGAAGTACACTGAGCAATATTGGATACAGCGCGAGAAGTTTGGTAATGGTGACACGAGTGCGTGGGACGGGCTGGAACCTATTTACTCGTCTCACGAGTAATACCAAGCGATCGGCTCGTTGTGTATTAAGGAGCAGCCCTTGCAGCAGTTTAGCATACTTGCATGCTGCCTCACATAGAACGTACCCTAAAACGAAGCTTGTATATCTACTGGCGAGCACATTCATACCTACCCAAGCAGTTTATACAATTCATAATGCACCATTGATCATGCTCCCTAGCAGTGAACCATGGGATGAGAGTTGCTGGGTCGTACATTTGCAAACCGAGGCTATTATAGAGTAGCATGACGGGCTCAATATTGGCAATTCGAATCTTGCCGAGAGCCGGCAGGTGAACCAATCTCTCGGTACTTAGACCCAAATGCGAACGTGATAAGGAGAACCCAGCAATATTTCGCTCTTCACAGGAAAACGATGAATAGCACTGACGACAGCCAGATCATAAGCACGCCGTGTGGTACGTAGTGGTTGTGCCCCCTGGACGAATGGATACGTTAATTACATATGCTACTTTATCTGCCTTATATCTAAATGCCGGCGGCATTAGGTTAACGGTTAGTGAACTTTCGCGACAAAGAATCCTGTTGCCAATCTTATGACCTAAGATCTCAAGACCCACCCAAAGCACCGAGCCTCGGTAAAACTTCTTGCATCTCATCGGTATCCATGTACTACAGGTAGATCCCCTGATCGCAAACCCGCTGTGCCATGGCATAGTGAATGACGAAAGACATCCTATATAATTGTATTAAATTATATCGCTGCCCCTTATAATTACCGCCAAGATTGTTGAAGGGATTGAATCATCAATAATAACAGGATACGGCCGAGGAAACGAGACTACTGACTGGCATACAAAAGCTCTTAGCGCGTAACACTTATCTAGTCGTGTTTGCTTTTGTCTGACACGACTTCTCCCTCGAGTGTCTCTCATCAAATACTATTACAACATCTACTGTAGTGAGCACTCTCCGTTTTGCGCGACGCTATTTACAGATTCGGTTATTGAGCTCCACGGATAAGGCTGGCGGCAAGTAATCGGCGATAACATCACAATACCGTGACCATGTCAGCAGGCCGCCCGACCCTCGTCAAGGCCCCGCCAGTAGACGAGTCTAAAGCGCCCATTGAGAATGCGCTGGAGTTGACCGAGCTGAGCATAATCGGCCCTGTATGTTTCCCCTATCATATATCAACATCTCGCGAAGGTTGCTAATTTGTGACATGTAGGACTTGTTCACGAATACTCGTGAACTGTGGCACCCGCCTGGTGCAAGAGGCTTGTATGGCGGGTGTATTATTGCGCAAACACTGGCTGTATGTAATCTCCTTCTTGTTGCTGTCAAAATATGGCATCTTAAAAACTGCACGTCTCAGCGAGGCATGAGAGAGTGAGAATATGCGAGACGATAAACTGTGGTAGAGAGGTCGTTGTATTCTTATTCAACGAGCCTCTCAGTCGATTCCACGGCGCCGTCTTACAATGAGTTGATACAATAGCAGAGCAGAAACAGCCTCTCTGCACAACGGGGTCCAAATGCATGATGAGACTAACTCGCCTCACAGGCAGCACAACGCACCGTACCCCCAGACTTCACAGTACACTCGTACCACTGCTTCTTCGTGCTCGCGGGCGACTCCAGCGTGCCGATTCTATACCATGTAGAGCGGGTGCGCGAGGGGCGCTCATTCTGCACGCGGACGGTGCAGGCGCGGCAGCGGGGGCATGCTATCTTTACGGTGACATGCTCCTTCACGCGGGACGGCAGCGGCGGGGAGAAGACGGTGTCCCACGCGGCGCCCATGCCCGAGGGCGTGGCAGTGCCACCGGAGGGATATGAGGAGCCGACGCTAGGGGGCTCGGAAAAGTCCCCCTTCGAGCACTTCAAATGCCCGCGCAACGACTTCGACGTGCCCCCGGAAAAGCGCAAGATCTGGCAGTGGGTGAGGGCGCGAGGCAAGATCAGCGAGGAGGGCGGCCACCAGGCGCACCTCAGCGCGCTGGCTTACATGAGCGACTCCTACTTCATCGGCACCGTCTCCCGCATCCATCGTCTCTGGAGGTTCCCCTTCCGGCCAGAGGAGATGGAGCATCTGGAGCCCGAGGTCAGGGCGCATATCAATAAGCTTAATGACACTGAGGGCCCCGGCGGCATTGAAGCGATGCGGGACCGGCCGAAGGTTGGGATGATGGTCAGTCTGGACCAGTAAGTTATCCGTCGCACAATGATTCGATTCCCCTTTCATCTCACCCTCGTACCAAATCGAGGATGGGGTAAGAGGGCGCAAACGCATCGGACTTCCGCTAACGTACGTACGTACTTCCAACGCACAGCTCGATATACTTCCACAACCCGAAAAAGGTCCGCGCCGACGAATGGATGTTTACCGAGATGGAGAGCCCTTGGGCCGGCGACGGCCGTGGCGTCGTCATGCAGAAGATCTTCAGCAGGGACGGCACGCTACTCGCTACCGCCATCCAAGAGGTAAGTCAACAGACAATTTTTTCTCTCTCTCTAAGCTACTCATATCGCTCCATTATCGTCCCCGCTCCCCTCGGACCTAACTCTTCTTCTCTTCCGAAGAAAAAAAAAATATCGTTCAGCTTGCATCATCTCACACCAACAGCCTTGGCACGGCGATCTATCGATCTACGCTAAGCTGAAAAACTCACGAGAAACATGCATTTACTGACCTAATTCGCTGCGTCATTGTAGGGCGTTGTACGATTGAAACAGGAGAAGAAAGGGCAAACTCCGAAGCTATAGGCCAATGTATCTTTCTCCTTAAGCGTCACGTACATGTGATGCGGGTTCGGAGCGGTATGAGGGGCGTACGATAGACAGACCCGAGCGGGTATTAGACGGGACGGGACTCATGGCGCATCAACATGTTTTCATTTGCTGTCATTGTTTGGAGACCCAATAATATGTTTTTTCGCTTAGATTTCATTGTATACCAGAAGAAACAGACTTATACCGTATGTATGTAAAGGGAGGGAATACAGGTAGAGTTTCGGAGATAGGGGATAGATACATGGTTGATGCTGGTGGGATGAACCAGCACCTCCAAATTAATACCCACGTTGCTAGAGCCATTAAGCATATCATCACGCGATACTGGAGATTCATGGGTCGTATTCACCTCCCAACTCATGCTATGTCCATAAAACTCGAAAGACCGTTGCCTACGGCCATGTAATTTCCGCAACAGTTGGGTGCTGGACATAAGCCACGGACGAATGATAACATGGCACTGTTGGGAATCGAACCCAACTCATTACATATACCCACCTGTCGGTTACATGAGTCGCGCGCGACCGTCGCCGTTGGATAGGTGTCTACACCGATCCCGTTCCGTCGAGACAGATACAGACAGACGGACAGTTAGTTACATACATAAACACATTCCCACCCCGTCGCAGATTGACGCCCAAGTGGGCGGTCGGCATATGCGGCGCGCAGCTAACAAACAGCAACAAACAGGCTCGTCCGACCCCAAGGTGACGAGAGAGCAAGGAAGGAAGGGGCTGTGGCGCCTTTTAAAGGCGATCGGGAGCGAGAGGGAAATGAATGAATGGATGGATCGATGGATGGATCGATGGTATTGGAACTTTCGTTTCAAACCCGATCAACGAGATGAGCATCTCGATGCTCTGACACGGCACGGTTGCTGCTTGGCGTCAGGTCTGACCTTACTCACAGTACTTATATACGCCGTTTCGGGGCGGTTTTGGGAAAGTATCGCTGGTTTCTATCGTATCGATGCAGCAAGTAGGTATGATATGATATGATATTGGTAGGGCGTGCGTCTGACGTGCATCAGTTTGCATGAGACGCTGTCACGGCCTACCTAGACGTCTTGGGGTAACAGGTAGGGCCTCGGTAGTTACAGCAGACTTTCCTCTGCAAGTACAGTCTAGTTTAGATAGCGTACCAGAGTATGTAGATCCAGTCTGGAACTTCCAGAGCTCTTTTGGAAACGGCATGATTATTAATCTTCAGGGCACGTCAGCCGGTGGCTTGGCACCTTATTTATAAGAGTGTTAGGTTGGGTTTATCATGTATGGTATTTTCAGTTGGTAAGACTAGGCATCCGACAAAATGCCCTTAACGTCGGGGTTATTAGGAATTCGACTTCCTGCATCTAGGTAGATTCCAAAATCATGCATTCGTGCATTTCGTCTAGATAGACGGGCTGTCGCAGTACAAGGCTTGGTAGGTAGGTTACCTGCCTGCCTAACCTACCTTAGGTACCTACCTAAACCTAGCTCGGTTGGGGAGAGGAGGGTAGGATTCCCAAAGCGAAGCTCGCACTCGCCCACTGCCGGGGACGTTACGGCGGGGTTCTTGGAATCTGACTGTATTGGGTATATCCCGAGTTGCGAGGGCCACACCGAGAGTTCATCTGGCGCCCTGCAGAGTGTAAGCATCGCAGCAACAGCGCCGTACAATAAGCAACCTACAGTAGCATCCCATTCCACTCGGGACCCCTTAAAGCGAAATAATCCCTGTGTTCAATGTTCTGTTGTTTCTACCTACATATTATCTTCCTCTTACGAGTCAGTATGGTTCCTTGAGTCCTGGGGAGCGCCCATAAACACATTGGGCAGACGCGCGGTTCGGTTCCCGGGGTCTGGCTTCTCTGACTTACTAGTTTCTCCCCGCTACCTACAGGTAGCCAGCGCCTGTTTCGTTTTAGAGCTGTATTATTCCCCTATAACCGGACTCCGAACTAGCACCACGCGCGATAATAGGTAGGGTGTGTGCTACTTTATATCCAGTCCATTGCGAGGGGCAGCGAGGACTAAGTATCACGCAAAATGGCTCTGAAAGGATTGGTACCCTAGTAGGCTTTGAGGAGTGTACTAGTACGGTGGTAGATGGTCGCATGACGACAGGTGGTCTGACCGTCCGTGATGGAGGGGTTAGTTTGACTGGTTACCAAGTTGCCCTTGATGAAACCACTTGAGATGTATCTCTGGCGCCAGCAACTATACTAGATGGGACGCGCCTCCAAGCCCCAAGCCCCAAGTCCATAGCCGTAAATCGTAAATCGTATCGTAAATCGTATTGAACGTGTCAGAGCGTATTCACTATCTACTGCCTCGGCACGATCTCCACTGGAGCTGGCTGAGTATGAGTAAACTCCAGGAGTGGCGTGACACGGAATTATACCGATTGGCGAATTGGTGATATGGCCCGAGTCAGTTGGGGCAGGACATTGGAAGCTGACAGCTCGCAGCGAATGCGACCTTCTACATAGGCAGTCCTGTCTTCGCGAGCGAGACCTTTTTTGAAATCATCCAGTCCATACGTCGATCGTTTGATATATACTAGGCAGTGCCCGCTAGCGTATCAATATGTGTCGAGCAACGAGTCAGAATATCGACGGCTAGACACATTCTCTATTATAGTATCCATGGAGTTATCATGTAAAGGTCAGATATATGCCGCGGACAGTACATAAAATGCACGTTCTCCTACCCACCCTAGCCCATTGGAAGGAGGTTGGGTGATGCAGTATGGACCGGGTTATCTCTCATATCGCGGCAGAAGACTCGGGGGAAATTAGTCTGACAGGTTGGAGGACGTGAGGGTGTTCTTCGTTCTTCGAGGCCAAGGATGGATCCACGCGGGACTGAGCAAAAAACGTGTTGCCAAGACGGCTTAACCCTGGGCCTCTCCCCTGCACACTGTTATTAATGCATATTCGGTCCCAGCTTTCCATGCCCAGTCGGAATACGGAGTTTGATGGACTAGAATCGCCAGTAGGGATTTACACATACTGTGGACAAAGACAACCGTTACCTACTACCTAGGCGTAACTGAGTATGAGTGTTGCGCCAATATTTTCTTTTGGCTGGTGGCTCTCAGCTTGTACGTAGGAATGGCGCAGCCACCAGATCTACGGTATTATGAACAGATGACGTTTAACAACGCATTGGTGTACAACGTAAAAATCGGTGCTGGTGTATCATAAGGTCTGCCTCTCGTGCCTTGTTACATTTAATTAAGTACCAGCGATAGCTAGGTAGTGTCGGAAATAGCATGGCTATGTCAGACAACGGGATTAGTCGAGATGGGAATTGTGCAGGAGCAGGTGTCGCCGACAGCTGCGTGAAAGAAACCTCTCAGCAGGGTGCGGCGTAGCATGACTGCACGCTCTCGAGACTCGGCCTCTGGCTCCAATTCGGGGCGTGCAAAGGCTCGTCACTTACAGTTTGGAGCCCATTCTTCAATGTGAAGCCCGCGATGGAATGGGACTCAACAGCAAGCGGAATTGACCGAAGTGGCGAGGCTAGACATATATTCTTGTGATGTTTTACCATCACGCGAGACCGATGGGCACGAGCCAGATGCCTTAGGCCATTTTCATTAGTTTTGCACTACCTCTTCTTTGGCTCCCCTCTGTGGGACAAGCAGATGTGGGAGTCAGGCGCGTGAAAACCCAAGGCTCGGGTTCTAGTCGGGCAAGGACTTCGGGGCGCGAGATTGACCCGCCAGTCCGCTACCGAAGCCCGATCGACTGGAACAGCCAGGAACCCAGATGATTTAGTCTTGGCAACGGGTAAGAGTCATAACATGAGCTTAGAAAGGGGTACTCCATGAATGTAGACGGGATTAATCTAGAAAACCGTAGCAATCATCTCACGAGACCCAATTGTGAGAGTTGGATAGCTTCACCATGGACCTCAGAGACCCTGGTATGCACTCGGGAAACCGTGGTTGCGGGTATCTGCTGTCCTGTTCGGGGACTCAAAACGATTCTCGGAGCCGGAACGCATGTCTCGACCCCTAAGCCGGCAATCGAGATGCTCGAAGATACCCGAAGCCACACACAGCAGTATACATTGTGCTAGCCAGCGAGGCGCCAGGTGTCGTAGGATTGAAGCGATTTACAGCCGTCCGTGTTCATCCGTCCAGCGTGCCCTCACATTCCCTCGATTTGCTGTCCTCTTGCGACGCAGTTGCAAGGTTGTCATGATGACGGACTTGTAGGGTTACCAGCTGTTGTCATCCAGGCCTGGTTGTCATCATTAGTGCATACAAGAAATGGCACCTGGTGGGCCTATCTAGTTTAGTGCAGTGTAGTGCTGGCGATGCCGAACCCAGTGGATAGACGATAGCTCACGATGATGAGCGGTTGGTGATGATTCACAACTAGTTGAGGAGCTAAATTAAATCCGCGGGTTTAAGTAATGCCTGCTGCGGTCGTGTGCGGTACAGACTCGAGACTGATTATGCAACAAGCGGAGACGGTAGATAACCTTGATGCCCGCAAGGATTTATTTCTAGCGAATAAATTGGCTAGTGCTGCGGCTAAGCTCCGCATACGCTATTTTCCTTTCTGGGTAATAGGCACGCAGCACGCTTTACCGTTCTAGGATTTCATATGCCGTTTGAGACGTCCTTGGCGTATTTCACTTTATTCCTAGCCCGGTGTAAACAAAGAACAAAGTAGTAGTACTGTACCTGTACTCTGTACGTTGCACCGAGTGTTAATTCAAAACTGTGGAGTCGGAGTTTGCCAATCGGCCGCTGCAAAACACCGCTCGCGCTCGGAGCCTTTGTTGGTAGGTAACAGTAAAGGCACACAAAAGGTCGGAACCCTTAGGCCCCGCGGTACAAATCTACACTGCCGTGTTTGAAGGTGTTGGGACGAGTAACAGATGGGTTTTTAACAGTATGCTCTATATTCGGGGTCTCGGTGAGCATCAGGGCTTGGCGTGACAAGAAATTACGACGATACTATCGAGCGAGCGAGTTTGATACCTCACAGTATACTTTCATATAGCCAGCTGAGCTATACCCTGGCTCGGAAAGGATCGACCAAAGGAATTATTTTGGGCTTTTGTGCAACACTCTGGCATAATGCCTACCTGGCAGTAATAGTAACTGGACGGCTACTGTTATACTCGCAGTACTTCGCAAAGTACACGTACCAACACTCGCCCTTCGAGTGGGTGGATAGATAGGATCTTACTGACAGGCGCCCCCCATCGCTGGTTTAACCCGCCCACCGGTCACCTCAGTCGGCCGTCAAAGTCCCAAGGTATTGACATGTATTCTCTAGTCACTCTAGTCCCCCCTCCTACTGTAGCTTGGCTGTCCAAGGGCTCCAAGGACCGCTGGACGGGCCAAGTATTGCGTAGTCACTCTATTGTCATGGCATTGCGCCGCCCCGTTGGCATGCCCTTGCGTCCAGAACAGCGAAAGACGGGTAGGGAATTTGCGTGCTTTGACGGGGTTGATATAAAGGTGAAGTCACCAGCTTCCTAGCAATAGCCCCCTCTCTTTCAACCTTCATTTGTTGGATCTACTCTCCCGTTACCGCGAACTACGACTAGAAAGAACCTGTAACCTGCGAGTATACTGCAGCCCAAGATAATCCAGCACCCCTTTTTCTGTATTAGACCACAAGCAGCATTCTTGACAATCTGAATCCTGGCCTTTGGGAATGCTTCCAACGTCTCGACGGCGCCTACCACCAACACCAAATTCGATCAGACTTGACCAGCATCGACAGCATTTCACTCTGGGGGACGGAGCTTACTGTTGAGTACCCTGCTCGTTTTGAGACTTATTAGAGCCCTTGGAAACTTGGAGCTACCGGAATCGACCTCGTCAGCACCAGGCTTGGCCCACATCTCGGACATAAAGCGACTCGCCGATCCAACTCCATAACCCCTTCGGACCCTATTTCGCCCTTAAGCCAAAAGCTGCCAGGTCTAATAATAATAAGAGGAGCATCACATAATCGTCACAGTGGTGGTACATCTGAGCATTATTAATCCCCTCTAAGAAAATCGCTTTGTGTTTACCGATTACTCTTTTGATTTGTCCTCTTCCCCCGGACACATTTACTTGTTCTTACACCTTCCGAGACTTTCCTTTAAAGATTATCAGCGGAACACCAAGCCTTTACCCTTTTTATCTTGCCTTAGTCTCGCCCATCCACCAGTTGTATAAGTGACAACCCAAAATGGAAAGTGGCATACCGACACCTCCCATAGAAGATCACAACATGAAGACTTCCACGACACAAGCTCCTACACGGAGAAGTACAGCGCCTAATACCAAGTCTGTCAAACCGATAAGTCGTGGGACAAAGCGATCAGCTACTCACTTAGCTCATTCACCTATTCGCGACCATGTGCCACTCTCGCCCCATGGTACTGACAATAGACACAAGCGAGTATGGAAAGCTTGTGAACGATGTAGAATGAAGAAGACTAAGGTTTGTTGAATCGCCAATTGCGTTGTATATTAGTGCTTACATTTTGAGTAGTGTGATGGGGAGTTTCCGTGTAAAAGGTGTAAGGACGATGGATTAGTATGTACAGCCGGGACTCGAAAGAAGACCGAGTACAAGCAATTACCTAGGGGGTACGGGCACAATTATCAGCCTCACTGAAGACAAGCTAACTCGGCGATAGCTACGCTGAAGTCCTCGAGAATACCCAATTTGCGTTAATAGCGACAGTCCATAAACTTTACGCCATGGTTAGGAATGGGCAGTCCTGGGACTTGGGAGAACCCGAACTCAACGACAGAGGTCAACCAATTATCCACAATATCGCGACCAAGCTTGGATGCATACGACCTAATGCCGATGCCGATCTACCTCCCCACTCGGTTTTTCCAGAGGACGAAGCTGGCCTAACAAAATTAGCAGCAGAATTGGAGATTCAGCAACTGGACAGGGAAAGAGAGGTTCAAGCAGTAGAGATCAAATGCGAGACGGAAACAACTTGCTCCCGAACAGAACGAGCAAGTTCTTCAGAAATCGATCATTCGGATTTTGAATATGACTATAGGAAAGCGCTCATGGGCGCCCAACAGAATCTCCAGACCATGTCACCTCAAAGTTTCACTTCATCATATAACGAATTTGAACCGAGCTCGATACATAGCGACGTCGACCCTTCAACAAGCCTCTTCGCCGTTCAATCCCCAACAGCGCCGACTTCTTATCCCACCTGGCATATGAACAGACCTCAATCGATGAATGTTTCGCCGCAATACGGACCACCAATGGACATCAATATGGCAGAAATCATGTTAAGTCAAGGCTTGGTCGAGTCCGAGTTTGGTACCATTAAACCTCACATGATCAACGTGCCCAATCCAGAGGTCATGCTAGGTGTTGGTGACCCAATGATTGCATATTCTGGTTACAATATGGATTCACTCCAGTCTGTATAGTTGGTTTGCCTTGGTGGAAACACAGGTACCAAAAATACACTCTCCCAGTAGAAAGAGGAGGGCATATGTCTTACAACATCTCACGGCTCTTGCCACGGTGGTCACGAATAACGCACGGCGCTTGGGTGGATTCAACACATTACTGCAGTTTACTGGGATAGAGAGACAACTGCGGGGAGGGGTTCTAGCAGACACGTGTATAACCAAGTGTTCGGGGGGGATGCATCAATGGCGTTGTTGGGCGTACACTGAATGGGGTTCCTCTGAAATGTCTGGCGCAGTTGTAAGGGGGCCATCAGCACACGCATATGACGAGCAAATTATTGGCCAAATAATTACTATTAATTACTGGGCGTGAGTAACAGACACTCACGTCAAACAAGCCACCCACCTATACCCTTCGATTGGTGATATGTCCTAAAGCCTACATGATAGGTATTTGGAATTGCCAATGTGCCGCATGCGCAAATACGGCGCTCTAATATTTGGATTGGATTGCTATCTATTACCTTGGTTCCCTCGCTCAATCCTTACACGCTCTGACATGCATGCCAAAGTATCAGAATGTAATCCCCTCGCAACGGCCACAGTGGCCGTTCTCTATGCCCTAATCAGCAGTGCGGTTATCCTGGCTAGCAATCATTAAGAACCCTGCATCCCGTACTCCGCGCTCCGCAATCTACGTCCGAAATTCGCAATTGTCTAAAATCGATCGGTATTCGATGAATACCAAGCCTCAATAAGCCATGATAAGGAGTGTGAGCGTCACACGAGGGGCGAAGTTACCCTAAAGTGTCTGAAATAGCTCAGGGATAAACAATAAAGTATACAGGTGCAACGCAACCATTCATCCTGCTGACGAATCGACCGTCCGCAATCGATGCCACTGTTCCACTCGGTACAACGACGATCCATTATGCATTTCATCCCAGATCCTGCCGTGCGGGAAGCAAGGGACCAGCTGTTGACAAGGAAACCGTTAGAAGGGACAAAACGTTAATATTCTGCCATGCCATGCAATTCATTACTCGTGCCTCTCACGTAGTGGTCGTAAGCGAGTTTCAAGGGCGTATCGTTGCGCGCAGCTCTGGAAAAAGCACACTGCAGCGTTGCGTTTGCTTCGCCACAATTAATCTTGGTTACCTAGGTAGGTATCCATCGATTCAATACGGTACCTGGAGCTGATCCCAAAATCACATAAGGGCCGCTTGCAACAACCAAAAGTTGAGTTCACCCGTCCAACAATACCACCGAATTTCAGGACCATTGCAAATCGGCCGAGAAACACGACGCCGAGCCAGGTCCATACCAAGACGGTGTCGTTTTAAGAAGCTTGCGTTGCTCGCATGCTGCGCCTATTTACTAGCCAGGGGCTAAACAACCAGAGGCCACACTAGCAAAGTAGGCATCAAGACTATAGGGGAGACTGACGTAGAAGGTGGTGATTAGAGCAAATTAATATCATACACTAAGTACTACGTTTGACAGTGTTAGAACCTGGTTCATATGTACATGATCAACAGCCCAAATACACTGTCACGATGCACCAGTGTGACGGGGAACAATCACTTCAAATCGCCAGCCAGACAGGTAATAAACGGCCCCGGACGTCTAGCCAAGCAGGCAGGCAGCAGGCGTTTTAGCGATAAATTTGACAGTTCTGGGCTAGTGAACTAATAATACTTAAAACGGCGGGCATGCGTGGTACTTTTCTGGAGATTAATAGGAGGTCCTCAGTATTGGGAGACATAAGATATAAATTGATTCGCGTGGTGATAAGTCACTCCAAATAGGTACCTACGAAAACACAGCCCTATATTGTGTGACATGCGTCAAACATCAGAGATGCCAAGCCCACAATATCTTGGGTACCTAACCAAACTCAGTAACTCATGATGACAAGCTCAGCACAATTAGACATCATAGGATCCGATCCTATTTGCATAACTCGTTCAATCAGCCATCGCATCGGTAGGTGCTACCACCCGTTCGGGCATCATTAAATCCGATCGTCAAAGGATGAGTAGTTCAAATCCACCCGCGGATCTTCCATGGCTAACCTCCTACCGCACATACAGATACCGTAGAATGGGTAGGTTTAGCGGACTGTCGTCGTCTTTTCGGTCCCTGTATTACCCCACAAGAACACTTACAAGGTACACCCCAGGCTCTCCCTCAGCAACGCCCAGAAACGACGGTGGAAATTGAATGCATAGTGTAAGTAAGTAGGTAGCTAGCATAAGCCGAGCTAAGGCGCGGACGATCCGCGGACGGACGAATGACGCCCGCGCACGGGGATTAGCGATCCTCCGACTCGCCGTCTCGTCAAAGTGCTCTTTTTTCTAAGGTCGGCGTGCCACGGGCAGAATAGGTACATACCAAGGATGAAGTCCGAATGCGAAAAACCCGACTGTTCTTGGCAATTGCCGGGATTCCTCATACTGGTCCTAGTTCCTTGTCGAAAATGAAAGTGCGGAGGCGTCTCGATGACCTCAAGCAGCTTTAAAAATTGGAGTGCTTCCTATTTGTGGGTACATAGTTGGGCTGGAGTAAAAGCAGACATTGCGAAGTATCTTTGGCCCCGCTAAAAACCTGAGCCACAGCGCAAAAAGTATCTTATCCTCAGCTAACCTGCACGGAAAAACTCCAGTACAGTGGGTCCCAACAGCGCGGGTACTTGCCAAGCCTCTGCTTAACGTCAAGGGCCACAGTATCGTCGACCGAATTGCCTGGTTGACGGAATTCCGCAACCCCACGGCACGGAGCTCTTACATAACACCGAAGCCGAGCACAAAGAAATGCCAAAGCCAGATGCATATTTGTGCAATGGCTTTGTATCACGGCCAGAGGATGGAGATCACGAACAGACTCGGTAGTATGTACCTATACATACTCTCAAGCAGTTTTGGGTTTTAAGGTAAGTCACCACGTGGCGATGCTGTGTGATTGAATCCGCTTATGATAAAGTAGCAACTTTCCACGACGAAATTGTAAGCAACCATCGGCGTTATTAGCTACCTTACTCGTTTAGGATAGATACCAAGCCTACTTCTGCCTGCCCTGCAATCAGGCTTTGTTACAGTAGGGAATTCAACCTTTCCGGCCGCGAAAGAAGAAGTCTCCGGCGGAAACGCACTGGCAATTTTATTCTTCCGAGCGTTTCGATATGGGTCTCTTGGGCTAAAGCATCCTTTGGGGACGCCTCTCGTGGTTAAGCTTACGCTCATCATTTGCCCCGATGTGCCCTAAGACTCTTCCAAGAAAAGCCCAAGCCCTCCAGCCTCGCCCGGACCCTTAAGGTATATGTTATCCCTCACAATGCCGAGAGTATAAGTCCTGGCATAGGTAATGCTCCCAAACATTGACCTTCTCCCGCATTGCTTATTCAGCAAGGCCGGCTCTCGCCCACATATCCGATAGACTGCATACTGACCCGCGACGAGCTATCATGTTACATTCCAGAAGCCCCGACCAATGATGATCTCCCGTCCAGAGTCTACCTCTTTCCCCGGCCAGGACCCGGCTTACACCATTCTCAACTCTGTCTTACATGGTTCAAACATGATTCATAATCTTGGCGAGGAGGTACTGCTAAGTCGCTTTCTTGTAACAGACCGGTGACAAGGGGAAGAATGTAACGACGGTAATGCGACTGTATCATGGGCATGGACACGGGCATGAAATGGATACGGCGAGCATAGCCGATAATAGGACTTATAAGACAACGGGGCGGAGCTTTTTTCTTCATACAGGATCGTGAGCATACCGCCGTAGGACAGTGGACATATCATTCTCCTTCAGGACTGCAGTTTTCGGGGTTTACGCAGAAGTTGCTAAAACCCGGGGATCTACACCCTTCGGTCTGACTCAGTCAAGCCGGCGCATGCACCTCAGATGCAAATATGATATAAGTGGATGCGGATCTTGGCCGCTCGTACATGTGAGATCCGTACACTGAATATGATAGCCCTATTCGATGATGAGCAACAGGGACCCATCAATCGGTAAATTCCTGAATAAGTATAAGGCCGGCTCAACTACCAGAGTATGCATTGTTTACTCGGTGTTAATGGCTTCGGACGTAACCACATGTTACCCCCTATCTCAAGTGAAACATCTGTGTAATGTATGTGCTGCCACCCACCAACCAGATACAAGTTTGTTGATAACTAACATCTTGTGATCTCTAGTGGTGGGACATAGATCCTTTGCTCTCGCTCACAAGCACTCGGCCGAGATTGAGTTTGTAGATATTCGGCACCTCAAGCCACCTCAAGCCACCGAGTTTCACACGGCGGCCTTGTTCTCGGTGTCCCGTCTCTTTTAAGTTACTTACATCTACTATGTATATCAAGGCAAACCTAACCATGTCATGGGTGTTGCTGTCATTACTCGCCAATGCCTCTCCTCACATACAGGACCCTAAGCTAGGGCTTCTTCCTCCGCACACCCTATGGGAGAAAGATGCGAGGTTAATAGACAGACGCGCCTAATAGAAAACTTCTATCACACTATCTAATCATTGGGTCGTGAATTTGGTAGCTTTGCAGAGGAACATTGCCAGGTCGCGAAATGACTGTCGCCTCCAGAGTTCTCATGTTCCTTTTACTAGGCGATGTCACCAATTTGACGAGGAAAAAGAAGGAGACCCTAGTACAAACAACGAGACTCTATGACGAAGGTACAAGGGGTCCAAAAAGGAGAGGATTGCATCAGCCGTGAATCGAACACGGGGCCCATCGATGGCAACGATGGATTTTACCACTAAACCACTGATGCCGTGATACTATCTCGTGGTATCGATAAGGAGGCTATCCAGTTTCATGTCGTGTGATACCTATGTGAGGGCGAGATCAGCGAGGTCCCACTCTCCGAGGATCTGGGCCATTGTGGATGTCTCGCGATGGAGCTTACGATAGCTCCGGAGCTTAGTGCATCTATCAAAAGTTAGCTACTAAGTGTGTTCTCAAGAAAAGAAGGCTAACAGATCAAGCAACTCTAAAACTAGAATACAGTAAGTACTGCTGTAGTAAACACGCGACTTGCCCTGTGCTCGTTTCCACTGACGCTCTTCGCTGAGGTGGTTTGTTCCCTACACCTGCAAAGCTATTTGCGATATTCGCGACAATATTCCTATATGACTAAGATGCCTCCCATAGGTAGCCAATCCTCAGTCCATGTAAATACACTCACAAGGGCTTAGAGAGATATTCGAATTGTGATGATCTTTCATGGTGACTGTGATAAACGACTTAACCCCTTTTTGGCCAAGTGGGAGATCTACGGTTTCTATGGCCAAATGGCCTAGCTTCTTTTTCCCGGGCTCGGACTCGGACTCGTATAGCGATCGTAGAGCGCTGTAGGAGATCAGGAGAATATAGAGGAATTGAAAGCTGAAGCCTCGTCGCATTCGCATGACTATATCCATGACTTCGCGGTAGTGACACGCGTTTTTACTTAACGGTGGTCCGACCCCTATTTCCGAAGCCCACGTGTCTGTACCGTCTGTACCTGATCTCAGCCACACGTCTATAATTCTAGATACATCTCAGACCGCAGGTTCAAGGTCTTTCCAAATGGCTAGAACACCATGTCAGGCCCTAGTGGCACTTCATGACAGAGGTCTCGATGATGCAGTGTAGTAAGCAACTTCCCCCTTAGTTGCTTCTTGTTTTAGTTGCTTTACGAGCACCAAGGCTTCGTTTGGACTTGATATCATGTCGCAAGTGATTTCATACCCCCCGCGCTTCCTTCCCTACTGCAGTGATATTGTTAACCAACTTCGAGTGTTGCAGTGCTCAAGAATAATCAACTAACTTGTTATACATCGCACCTTTCTCTCACCTTTTCCATCCTAGATTCTTTCCTTTTTCAAGCTTCAGTCTTATACGAAGGGAACCTACTATTAAGACCATCGTATTATACCTAACCTTGAGACTTCCTAATCATGGGGAAAACCTATCAGTATGTTGTGCATTCCTATAAGATACCTATAATTCATTTAGTACTATACGGTCTTCACGCCCTCCAGAACACGTGCCTCTCCATGTAATTATGGCCTGTTGTATATTGCGGAATGCATGATACTTGAAGAGCGCCGCCAAGCCCTTTTGTCCTTTCCAAATTTCCATTGTTTCCAGTTGTGGCATCTTCATGGCCGCTGCCGCCGCTGTCTGAAGCATCGACCCAATTTTGACCGAATTTTCGTTAGGCGCAAGTAATTTTGAAGTAATCACAAGCGAGGTTAGGTTTGGCCACTCCCAAGAGGGTTCTATCTCGAAGAAATGGATGGCATCTACGATAAAAGATGCTGCGAGATGCTCAAGCTCGAGACTGGCAAGCGCGACCATCCGGCCAATTGCCGGAGATGGGATGCGAATACTTTCGCATTTGCTCAAGTCCTTCCCAAGCATAAATCGCTACATAATAGCCGGGTACTGTTGATTAAAGTTCTCAAAGACCACAGGTCTCTTTAGATTGGTATTTAAACGTGGGATCGAGTTGAAAAGATATAGAAAATCTAGATAGCAGATATAGATTATTAGCAAAAGAGGACCTATACAAATGAGGGCTAGCAACAAGTTAGGCAGGTATGCAGCGATGCTCACTTCTGTCTGTATAGCTCTGCATACAGTCCCATTCCCTCCAGGGTTCGTAGTGGACTTCCCGGAGTCTGGGGAAACGGGCAAACATATGTGCAAGTGAGCCGGGCTTCCATTTCCGGCGGTTCTGTTGCTGGAGAAGTAAACTGGTTGCCGCCGGGACCGGTGGAAGCTGATCCCACCATTGGCGCTCTGGCTGCTCACTATCAAACAGTCCTTCCCCCATAACTGAATGGAAAACCTTGCGAACAGCCGCCGTAGGGGGAGCGAAGTGTCGAAAACCAGCAACCCAGCCATGTTGAGGATCATCATAAACTTTGTCTAATATTGTCTGCTTTATACCACTGCCACCTAGCATATCTGAGATGGTATCGGGCACAAAGGTCAGATATCTAAACCAATGTTTTGCATCACTAGGCGAGTAGATGCTAATATCGAGTATTAACTCGCTATTAGGATCCCACGTGCTGAGAACTGAGAATAAATTCTGGAATACTGCGGTAATAGAACCGTTATTTGTATTGCTGATAGCAAATACCTCTTCCCACTCCTCATCTGTCAACATTTTATGGTCAGGTGCGCATCCAGTGCAATCATAGTCATCAAGCTCTAAGCAGAACCAGATATAGCGAACGAGAGCCCGATTACGATGAATTATAGAACTAAAATTAACGAGGCGTGACGGTGTTAGCTTGATTCGAGCGAAGTTATATCGCTCGAGATCTGTTTGCCACTCTCGAGACACTGTGGCCAAGCGAGCCAGTGTGCAACCGTCTTGTATCAGGGCTTTTAAGATGAGAAGCCGGATTTCTCGAGGCAAGCCACTCCATGTTGAATCCCATTGCCTCTTGCAAAGTAATTTTGAAAACATGGTGTGACGGGCCGAGAGTGGTGATAGTTTCGGTAATGGAGCGATGTAGGACTATGAGTTGCAAGGGTGTGGTGTGATGGATGAAGTTCATATTCACTCTGGTAAGCAGGAGACAAAGGTGACTTTTTGTCTTTTCTCAAGGCTATCGTATGACTCCTCCGGCGTAAATCTAGAAGTTTGCGTTCGGTCTTGAAAACCCCATTGTTGATTACGTACGTACCTAGGTAAGGTCCACGGTACCTATTGATGGTTTCTTATGCGATTAAAGCTTGAACTTTGTTCTATTCACTCAAGCGGCACAGTATCTAAACGCGCATACTTTTATAAGCTTCCCAAGTTGCAGTGCACTTGGTCTCCTGAGTTTATAGTGCGACTCTCAAGTGGCTTGCTAGGACAATAGAACTACATGCTACCCGGGTTGAATAGGGGGTTGGACCTTCACGGATATTTCAATACGAAGATTCGCGTCCTTCCAAGCCCTGTACTCAAGTTTTCGTTACATCCTTGCAAGTTCTGGTTATCTACGCTATTGGTCTAACCCTCGTGGTAAGTGATGGACGTACTTCTCAGAGCAACTAAAAAGCTAGATACATATAGACTGTTACTAAATGAGCTACTACATATTATGATAAATAACTTAGAAGGATGCCTCTCCACGGAGAACTCATGGGCGCTAACAAGTATGATATACTGCTAGCCCTAGAACACCTTCCGTCGAGAGGTACTGATGTGAAATGAGCAAACACCAAGAGAGGGACTACAGCGAAAATAGTAATAAAGATCTTGCTTATTTTATAGTAACAAATACGACATTTTGTTCTTAGTATGGACGAAGGCATCTCGTAGTATTAGGGTTGATCGTTTAGGGAAAGAGACGATTTGCCCACCGAGGCACAATATTAGATACTGTGAATACCTAGGCAAACATACACTTCCCAGTAACAATCGGAAACTATACCTTTAGCCTGCTCTACTTTAGGGCCCCTAAACCCTCCTTGTACCATTCTTCCCCTCATGGTATTCTTCCGGCACTGGCATATCGCGTCTAACTCGTCGATGCATTCCTCTAGATCTTGGTACAAGATGTATAGGTGCCAATAATATTACAGTGTCGCAGGTTGCGTGTTACACCTCTTGTATATATCATCTCCTTACTTCTCTAGACGCCCCTTTAGGCCTTAGGAATGATGCATTGAATATTCTAACTTCGGCTTCTAGGGAGAAATAGCCGGGGTGCATATCCTAATATTCTGTGTCTCTAAGTCCTGATGCTTGTTGCATCTTAGAGTTCAGTCACGTAAGGAAAGGCGAAATCACTTTACATTTGCCTGCTAGGCTGACTCGTAGCACTTGCTGGCGTGTAGCTCTCTCCTGTATGTAAACTACTTGCTCGTAAACCGGTCGACCTACGTAGTATCACTCTGCCACAAGGCACGTAGACAAAGAGACTTTTGTAAAGAGTTAAAATAGCTCCACGAAGGTGTTTTAGAGAGTCTATTGCCTACGTATAGGGTTCATGACACCCTTATTTCTGATAGTCGCAAAGGCGCACCTCGCCAAAAAATATCACATGAGCAAAGGTGATAGCGCGCAGAGAGACTTCTGTATCAGTGTCTCACTCTGGGTGGTCGAGTTACATGATGCGAGGACCACTTTATATTGGAAGAGGTCACTCTTTATTATATTAAGTCGTCTATTATAGACTCGAGCGTTGACGACTTGAGTATATTCAGTCACTCAGTGAACGTATCCTTCGCAAGCCTCAGCAACTGACGTCTATGAAACTAGCTCCCGTATACTTAGCTATAGCCAATGCCGACGTGCTAAGCCCTATTATGTCAAAAGAAACCAGATTAACCGGCCAATAGACTCAATGATTCTCATTAAGGTGTGTAGAACTATCCCTGTTCCTAGTTCAATGGATGCTTCCTGCAAAGTGGGCCACGATATCACCCTATTATCATCGAGTATGACCACCCCTGAAGATATCGTTACTAAACGATAAGGTGCATTCAGTAGACGATGTCGCCAAGTTGACGATATAGACGACCAATCACTTGACTTCGTAGTCGATAGTCTGAGACTAGTCGTGCAACCATGTTGAGATGCCTTTTTTTTTCATGCGACCCCGCGCATCTGGCTTCTAGAACCACTGATCTACTAGTAAGCCGTTGCTTCACTGGTACCCGTCGACAATATCATCGCATCAAAAGCTCGTAGGAATTGCCATTCCTCCGGTTCACATTATATTAGCAAGTTTTGATCTTAGCCGGCGAGATCCAATTCCACCATGACAGTTCCACGACCAGGCGACCTCCAGGATCCGGAGAAGGGCACGATGAGCGATGCCACTGAGGATGGACCAATTCCCTCGTCGGGATTAAAGGTCGCAGTCCTCAGATACCTCTCGACTGGCTCCGTGGAGCTTCGTGGCGTCATGCCTGTACCACTTGAAGAACGAACGTCAACTCAATATTCTAACTACGTGAGTAATATCAGAGGTTGTGCCCTTCTTCATATAGCATTGCCAATGGAAGAACAGCTGTCGTTCCATACAGGTATTTTTCTCGAGAGTGATATCATCCCGAGAACAGATGTCAGTGGCACATAAAAGAAATCTACTGACGTTTTGGTTCTTGAAGTTCTCAATCTGGTTCTGTATGAATGTGAATGTTCTTGCCATCACTTTCGGCATGTTAGGCCCTACTTACGGCCTAAGCCTTCGAGACTGCGCTCTAGTCATCATCTTCTTCTGCATATTGACGGCGGCGATACCTGCCTACCTCGGCACCTTGGGTCCGAAGACTGGCCTGCGACAGATGATCCAAGCACGCTTTAGCTTCGGCAGATACATCATTTCGGTACCGGCTATCTTGAACCTAGCTACTCTCACTGGTTTCTGCGTTATCACCTGTGTCGTTGGAGGACAATGCCTCGCAGCCGTTTCCGATGGGTCGGTCACCCCAGTTGTCGGAATTGTCATCATCGGGGTGTTGGTTAGTTCCCTGGAGTCTTTTATCCCCCGTTTTAGCATGTCCCAGAGCCCTAAATTATTGCCTTAATGGGCATTTCTTGATCCTGCTGCTCCTGCATACTCCCGAACCCCTGAGTAATTCCTACCAGAAGTGGAAATTATTGACTCCAGTGTTATAACAGTCTCTCTTGATATCATTCTGGGGCTATAATGTACTCCATCACTACGAGCGTTTTGCATGGATACCAGCTTTGATTGCTATTGTCATTACGACAGGATGCGGCGGTTCGCATCTTAATAAGCAAACCCCGACAGGAGCAGCGACAGCAGGGGCCGTCTTCTCATTCGGCATGAGCATTGCATCTTATATGATTCCCTTTGCGGCACTCGCGTCTGATTTCACGACGTACCTAAACCCCGAGTTTCCAAGGTGAGTCACTCCACACGCACGCCCATGCTCCAATGCTGATTCGGTATTAGTTGGAAGCTCTTTCTGATCGGCTTCTCTGGCCTCACTCTCCCAACTATTCCTCTCATGATACTCGGAGCTGCTATTCAAGGAGCACTGCTGAACGTCCCCACCTGGAAACAGGGTTACGAGACGAACTCTGTCGGCGGAGTACTGGCGGCGATGCTATTACCGAGCGGCGGCTTCGGTAAGTTCGTGGTTGTTCTTCTCTCCCTCTCGCTCTTAGGTAACAACGCGGCCACGATGTACTCCATAACGCTCAACTTCCAAATCTTGGTACCACAATTGGTGCGCGTCCCGAGATATGTCTTCTCAATCGTCATAACGGCCATTTTGATTCCCGTTTCAATCAAGGCCGCCGCAGAATTCTTCCAGAACCTTCAAAACTTCATCGCCTTGATTGCATATTGGTCGGCGGCTTTCGTTGCTGTCCTGATTACCGAACATGTCATTTTTAGAAGGGGTCGTTATGATACATATAGCCATGATGCGTGGAATTCGGCGTCGCGGCTGCCCTGGGGAACCGCCGCCTTGACCGCATCTGTACTTAGCTTTGCTTTAGCCATCCCGAGTATAGCTCAGGTATGGTTTACGGGGCCTATAGCGAAAAAGACGGGCGACATCGGGTTTGAGCTGGCTTTTGTGACGACTGCAATCCTCTATTTGCCACTTAGGACCTTAGAGAAGAGACTATGTGGGCGTTAAAGTCGGGGATGCTGTATTGGAAGGCAGTTACTCGAGTTATGTGCTTATGATAATCGAGTTAGCGCTACGGTAGCATAAATCATTCCTCATATAGGTTACATAGAACCCGGGGTCTGAACGACTCTTCATTCGCTGAAGTGCTGTATAGGAAATGCCGTCCTTAGTAAGGCTGTACATTTCTGCCTACAGAAATCAACAGGGAGACGTAGACTCGCCATATAACGAAAGGTCACTGAATGCGATTGTGCTCCAGTACTCAGGTGATTTTTAAGTTTGAATGCTACGCCCTTGGAGTCTAATCTTTTTATCTAGAAGGTAAGTTGGCGGGCATGGTAAAGCCCTGGATTAGGTATTCTTTTACTTGATTGTCTTATTCTATATATCCCAGTTTAGTGTGTAACTACGAAAATTATATCATGAGATAGACTAGGGAGACTCGGCCCTAATACTCCTGACGATAAATCCATCAAGATCTATATCATATCATATAAAACTAAAATAATTCACCTTATGACCGCCAATATGGAAAACGTATTCTCCTCTTTCATATTGCCGATGGTTGGGTGTTTAAGAGCCTTTATTTGAGAAGATCTTTCCTCATGTAGATGTCGAGGCCTTGCTCGTGGAGCCACTCTCCACGTCGACTTGTTTCTGTCCAGACACATCAACGCCTTCGATACTGATACCATGCATGGAATGCTAGAACAACTGTTAGTCGCTTTCTGCCTTCAAACCTCAGATCACTACTCACCTCGATATTGATCTTAGGGCCTTTAAACCATTTATGTGCGTCAACCTGAAACCAAATTATAACGAACAACATTGGTGCTCCCTAGGTCCAGAATGTTAGCATCAATATATGAAAACTCCAGTTGAACAGCTAGCAGTCACTTCTTTATGTCATAGTCATAGGGGTTTGTGGGGAAAACTTACGTAAACTAAACTCGTCCAGTTCATGTTTTGAGCATTGAGGTTCGCACCATTTGTTTGAGGAAAGCTGAAGAATGGTATGATAACGACGACGAAAGCGCAACCAAGAATACCAATAGGCAAACTAAACGCGCCGAGGTGCCATGGTCCCCTTCGAAAATTGTTTCGTACGAAAGCAATCTTGATGAAGATGGGGATCGAGAAAGCAACGAAGGCAGCAATCGCTCCAATGCTGAAGATTGCGTCGATGGCCGTGCCGCCAAAGATCAAGAGCAGCAATAAGATTCCAATGGAGGTATTGAACCATACTGCGTTGACGGGCGTTAATGTG
This sequence comes from Xylaria telfairii, assembly GCA_022495065.1. Classification (NCBI taxonomy): domain Eukaryota; kingdom Fungi; phylum Ascomycota; class Sordariomycetes; order Xylariales; family Xylariaceae; genus Xylaria; species Xylaria telfairii. The sequence goes on along the minus strand of MU383956.1, from coordinate 15,662 downwards.
TACTTGTTAACACGCTTTAGAGGTTTACTGAGAGCTCCGAAGCAATCGTCTCGGGCGTACGCGAAACAAACTCGCGACGCTGCTACCATGCACCCTTGTCCCATTGAGAAAGCGCAGACTATGGTAAGGGCAAGCACAGCGAGTGCAGCGTTCCGGGGTAGCACCTGGACAAGATACGCGGCCCATGGCTGTCCGAGTTCCGTCTGGATTACAGCGTCGATATCGGTAATAGTATATGCGATCAAAGCGTTCAGGACAAAACCGAAGACAGAACCCGATGCGGCTGTCATGATGATGGCACGAGGAGAAGCAACTGAGGCGTTAGAGCACTCCTCAGCAAGGTGGAATGGGGCATCGTATCCGCTCATCGTCCAACAGATGGCTAAAAACGACATCAAAACTGCAACTCCATCCGGCCAGTCGGTGAAGTTGTCAATGCCCCAAGCTACGCTGTTGGGTTGGAACTTAGGCACGTTGCTTGTCGTAGTTGGAATGATGATAATTGTGGCAATGAGTGCTAGGACGTTGATGACGGTGCCAACAGAGTTGAAATGTGCGATCCACAACGTCGGCATGCTGCTGATGCAGGCGTGCACGATCATAAGAAAGGTAGTGAGGAGGAAGGTCTGGTACGAAGTTGGTACATAACTGGGGTTGACGATGCTCGCTGCCGCTAATATCATCGAGGCTGTTATGTGTCGTTAGTCGTACTATCCTCATCACACCAGGAGTCAAGTAGTTCTTGGCTTACCACCTCCCCAGTTGACACTGGGAGCACCAGTGACTTGGACGAACCAGTTCGACCATCCCGTTACCCAAGCAGCCATGGGGCCATATTTCGGACCCGCGAGAACGGCTGCGGCGTAATAGAGTCCACCGGAGGTCGGCATACTGCTTGCTAACTCGGCCATTGATGCTGCAATCTATGGAGTGTTAAATATAGTTCGGCATGCCAAGTGCTATTGTCTACGCCACGACGACTTACACATAAGATGAAGATGACCGAGACCAACCATCCCCATGTATTTGCAGCAGGTCCCGCTATATATCCCTCGGATCAGTCATAATTGCTCCTCTGATAGATTCATTCTCGATACCCACCGTAGCCGATGCCGTACCACATAGTCGTGGCAATACTGGGTAAAAGTCCCATGACGGCGAAACTGACAGCGAACGACGTCCACGCCGAGAACTCGCGTTTGAATTCTTGTTTATAGCCTAGAGCAGCTAGGGCCGCTTCATCGCCCGACATGTCGCCAAAGCGGTCCGGTACATCACCGTCCGCGAATATAGTTGTGACGTGTTGCGCATTATCTCTACTCGGCCGGCCGCCACCCCCATCTTGACGGGTAGACATATGGAGGTTCTCAGTCGCTATGACTCGTGATCGTCTAATAAACGGGGGATATCGTTGGGCTAAACCGGCGCGATACTGAATAGTACTAGAATCTACCCGAGACGCGGTCTTTTCGTGCTGGGTAATGTAGCGTATAACGGATCCCGCCCGAATTTTATGTTGTCGCCCAGAGGGAATTAAAACCTAACGCAACATTGTTGCGAGCATCGAGTGGGCGCCACCACCATCATATAGCTGGCCACCTCCCTACATTGGCGAATCATATTGCTACCGCATTCGCCTGCTCGAAAGTCTATAGCGCCGTACTCTTGCAGATCTAGGGACATATGTGACAAGGGTTTGTATCTCTGGTGACGACGACTGTTGGTGTGTATCACTGCAGCATACGCTTTGTACCTAGTGTATGTACGACCCTGAACTCACCTGACCCGGACTGTCTTCAGCGTCTTATCTCTTCCCCGATCTCTATCGTGAGGAGGAGGCGCTTGCCCAGACTTGGCAATTTGCGCCAGGGTCTGAGATAACAAAGGTTCCTGCAACTTTGTACCAAGTCCTAGAAGAGCCTAAGTCGTGAGATTCATGAAATGACTGCCTTTATCATGAGAGTCCTGTCACACCCCTTGTACTCTGTTGTTTTCGGTCTCTCCGTGGCTGGAAGATGATTACCGGGATGGGAAATCATGGGAAATCATTACTTAACAAGATGTTGTTTCCACCTGGGCTTGCAGATTGTAGATTTTGATTGCAATGCCCAGCTAGCCTATGAGAACATGTCGTTTAATCTAAAGGTTATCTTTGTAGCTCTCGAAACCACCGCACTTTCGACGCATTAGCCTAGTCTGCTCCTCCTCCACAGTCGCAACTAAGAAAAGGAGCTATCCAATGAGACTGATGAATATATCCCCGCACTTTTCGACTTTCTAGATATGTCTTGGCGCTACAGCAGCTATCCACTATACCCAGTAATACTGTACAGTAACTCCTCTATACAATGCAGTTTCTCACAAGCTGATCAGATTACCTACCTGCTGAATTCAAACCTATCAGAATCTGATCGTAGGTAATTCTTACATGTACACGGCACGCGCAGCCGGAAAATGATATCATGGCGACCCAGCGTAGGTTGTAGGTCTATTGCAATTGTTAGACTAGATAGGTTTTGGGACTTGAACTTGACAATTCGCCCCAGGTTTATGAGAGCTGACTTTACTCAGTGTACCAAAAATGCGCTGTTATTTACCTAGGTATTGTATATCATATGCCTTTATTTCTAATTCATGAACTAGCGCCTCCAATATCAGACGCCACGAGCTCCGCTCAAGCTACACTACCTAGGCATAGGTAGCTTATGGTCAATGCCCTGCTTTCCTTGTGCTTTCTTCAGCACTCATGTTGCGAGCGTACCCCTCGGCTTCCGGCAACCGCACCAACCCTTGGCCCTCGAGTGTTGAAACACGCCACGTCAGCCGATCACGGATCGATAATTATCTTCTGCTGTCGTCGAGCTATCTGTCGGCTGTAGTGTAGCGATGTGTATGGACGTCCGGAGGGCCCTTCGGGCGATAATTATGAGATAACAGTATTTCATCGCTTGAGACTCGTGGCTACTTATAGGTAAAACAATTAATCTGAAACCGGATTGCTTAACGAAGACCCCAATCCAATCCGAGTCTTTCTCTGATACCGCAATATAGGTAGTATCGCAACTTCGATATGCCCCCTCGAGGGCAATGTTGTGACATGAAATAACATCAAACACTTTCTGATAGCTTTGCCTGCACCTTTACCATTAGCGAAATATACGTATAAACATATTTATCTAGGCTAGCATTTGTTCTAAACTTATTACTATTATTTATAGTGCTCAGTACAGGCTGTTTCGTATCATGCAAGGCTATATGTTGGCCCCTAAGGTGAAATGTTTTAGCATTTATGACTTCGTTGAGAACCTCTTCTCCAAGCGAGCCATTCAGAGTAGGCCTCTTTCTCTTACAAGTTTTGTTTTCCTTTGTTGTATAGCCGGTTTATCGCTACGCGTTAGGTATACTAGGTGGCTAATGCTTGTGCGGTGTGATGTTGATCGGCGGACACTTGCTAGAGAGCACTACACCAATAGATCTCAAGGCCTCTCTCTTTTTTTTTTCTTCTCTCTGTTCTTGCACCTTGACTTTAGTTTTACGTGGGCGATAAAGATTCATTCGTTCGTCTATTGCTGTTATTAATTAGTATTGAGGCTCGCTGACTGTAGTGCTAAGTCTGTTAGGCAAGTATCTTCGACAAGACTAACTAACTATCACCATCTTGTTGACTCCTGCTATGGTGCTAATGTAATATACAAGAGATAATGTGTTTTGAACTTCAGTCCGGTTCTACTAAGTGCCTGATAAACGGGCATTCCTGAGGTAGCTTCGTTAACAAGGACATGAGCACTCCGTGTAGCTCTCTCCATGTGCTTTCGTGTCCTCTCTCCTCGTAGGTAATGAGTGGCCGGCATTAAAGCACGCCGCCTTAGGGACAGGGATCATAGTTCTTTATAAAACGTACACAGACGTTTGCAACATTGAATGTCTGTTGAAACCTCTTGTGCCTCTTGCGAGATTAACTTTATAAGCATGTGTGCTCTAGGTCAGCTACAGCCATCATATCCCTGGAGACAAAGAACATCGCGTGATACAGCAAATGCCACTTCCTAGCAGTCGCAGGGCTTTCTCAGTAGGTATAAGTGTATTTCTGTGAGAGGCTCAGTAAGATTGTTGAGTTTTTGAGTGTTACGTCGCGTCACCTGGCATTTCAGCGTGGGCTTCGGGACTAGCTCCATTGTTATAATTCCTTAATGCCAAATGACGCATGATGCAGATCTAGCCACCCCTATTGGGACTGGTACCTGGTGCTACCACAGGACTGCAGCACCTGGTTTGTCGCACCCCTTTTGGAGAATGCCGGGACTGCGTGCATCACAGGCTGCAGTTACAGTGCTCAAAAGGACACCTGTTTCCGAGGGCTGCTATCAACCTTCCAAATGATTGACCTAGCATTGTCGTGTGCCATCCTCTGAGTATAGGTATAGCATATCCCCCATCAACAAACATCAAGTCGCACTGCCTATTCTTACTACCTAGTATAGTACTATGGTGCTGGCAGTGGTGTTATAGGTCCACTCTAAATTACAGTAGGTAGAGAGAGACCAGAGGCAGATGAAGTGGAGCCGATCCTCGAGCCAGGTACGTACCTGCTCGTGTGCCACGCATACCTACCGTACCGGCAGCGCAACAGCCTCAGGCCTTCCTCCAGGCAGCCTAACCCAGTGCCAACTAGTCGAAGAGCTGTTAGGTAGTCCACCGAAGCACCCGACCTGGTTGACGTGCCAGCTTTGATGTTGTCATTTCCTGGCACCAATTTATTATAGTGGTGTAATTTTCTCTCCTTTCAGGCACGGCACCGTCACGATCCCTTGCCCTCGAATTCCAAATGCCAAACCACCGCATACACAACGCGACAAAAACAACATCGTCATCCTCGTCGCCACTACCACGCCACCGCCAACATTGACGTCGACAGAATATCGTAATACCATAATACCAGCGGCCACGTCCCGGCCCCATACCCTCGTTCTCCCTCCATCCCCGTCCGGCCTGATCCGGTCACCCATCCTATTCTTGCTGCCGGGTGCATTGCGAGCCCTCGGTGTCGGTTGCAATGAACGCCATCCAGCAAAAATGCCGCCCCAAACACCAAGTCTTGGTCCTTAAGTGTTATCCGCGAACTACGAAGGGCGCCGTTGACATCAAGCCCAACTCGAGCGAGCTCAGTTACCTCCTCTTCTATGCTACGTCGCGGCGCTCCAAGATCCAAAAGATTGGCCAGTTCCTCGAGAAGAAGACGGCTAGCGATGTCTGGAGGCTGCGCATCGGGTGAGTCCCGACCTTCCCGCACCATCTAATGTTGTTGTGTGTATTGTGTATTGTGCATTGTTGCTTATGCTCGGTTCCTTAGCAATGTCCAGGTTACGCTGCAGATCTTGGCTGCCTTGATCGAAAAGTCCCCCAAAGACCTGCCCCTCTTCGCGCAGAATGTCCTTAAGATCCTCGGGCTCATCCTCCGCTCCAACGACATCACCATGGTCGAGGCCTCGCTGCCCACCTTCGAGACCTTTTGTGAACACCACGATGTGTCGTCGCTCTTCGCCGATCAGGCCTACCTGCGCCAATATGAAGAGGTGGTGCACGCATATGCGGCGTGTGCTTCAACTCGCGTGACACCTGGGAAAGGGACACCCAGCAAGTCTGTTGCCCTTCGCTGGCGGAATGCCGGCCTAGGAGCCATCAAGAGTATCGCCGCCTCGGATGCTCTGTCTTCGACATCCGGCCGTCAGCTTGATGTTTTGGTGCCCATGGTTCTCGAGAATCTGTGGACTGATGAAGAAGACTTCCTGGATGTCTTATTGCAGCGCGCTGAGATGGAGCAAAAGGAGCAGAAGGTCGATCCAAACGCGCTGTTGCGACGTAGGACGAGCGTATCAACCGTGAGGACTGCCGAGAATGGGGGCGACGTCAACCCCATTGCCATTTCCGGCACATCCGGTGACATTGACAAGCTGGCCGAGGAAGATACTGGTGTGGCAGCAATCCAATGTCTGAAGCAGATCTTTATAATCCCGAATCGAGCGCAACTACAGGGAGCTACTACGGCGCTGCTGAAATTTACCCGAGAGCGTATACACCAGAAAGAAGTAGTCGTGAAGCCCCTCGACAGTCGCCGTGACAGTGGGTGGGCAATCAAGATTTTCGACCTAATTACGAGGTGGGCGCCAGTACAGGCCCGTTATGCCATCATGATTACAGCCATGGATGCACTGTTGCGGACAGCCCCGATTAAGGAAAATATTGACGAGCAGATCGTACTAGCAGCCATTGTCGGTTCTTTATTACGCTCAGACATTAATTTAATAGGCTTGAGCGTTATCGACGTTCTCCTGGGACTGATACAGCACATGAAGCGAACTCTACGGCATTACGCTATCTCGCGAGATGGCACTTCATCCGGTATGAGTGGCGGGGACGAGCCGGTACCAGACGGCCTCGAGCAGACCTCCTCTCAGCAGTGTAGCCTGTTAAACCGTATACAGCAATGCATGGGCGACCTTGCGACTCATGTGTACTATGCAGACCAGATCTCGGATATGATTTCAACAGTCCTGTCGCAATTGAAGCCACACCCTAGCGCCCCAGATAATACGACGGCAACGGACAAGCTAGGCAACTCAGCTGGTCCAGCTGCCTCGATAAGCAATATATCGGAAGAACAAGCTCAGCTAGACAGTTACTTTGGCAAGGATTTAGCCAAGACAACTGCCCTTAAGGTCATTCGGTCGATTTTACTGATCGCCAACCCTAAGACGAAACTGAGCGGGAATATTAGTTTGAGAAGAAACAGAGTCCCTATCCAAGTGTGGGAAGGCACTCACTGGCTACTGCGTGACCCTGATGGTCAGGTTCGCAAGGCATATGCAGATGCTGTCGTCACTTGGCTGGACAGAGAAACTACCAGAGCCGATCTCAGGGCTCGAGATGAGTTAGGCCAGGATTCTTCACGCATGAACAACCGTGAGGTTCTTGCTCCTAGTGCTGGTCGCAGGGCCGTCTCAAATACTTCGAATAGAGAGAAGCCTGCTAAGCTACCCCGGTCTTATTTTCTCCTCCTCCTCCATCTCGCTATCTATGACACGGCACTACAGTATATCGAATTCGATACAGACGTAGCCTTGCTTCACGTCTTGTTAACCAAGCTTGTTACTAGGTTAGGTGTGAACGCTGCTAGATTCGGTCTTCCTATGGTTTTTAGACTGCAGGAAGATATACAAGAAGTAGATACACCACTATCGAAAGTCCGTTTAGGGTGTCTTTGCCATGGGTATTTTTGGGCTGTGAGCGAACAGTTTGACTTCGAATCATCGGTCATCGGCAGAGCTATTCAAAACGAAATTGCACGACGGCGGAGTAAGAGTTTTTGGGTTGAAGGAGTGAACGTTCCTACGCCATTACTGGAATCCATTGGGACCCCCGGGTTAGCAAGTCCACAGCGGAAGACAACCATCCACGAAGTAGAGTCAGAAGCCCTGTTGCCTTTTGATGATCGATTGACAATGGTTGATTGCATTTGTACCAATTATCGAGATGGGATTATCTCTCCGCCTGTGAGCCCTTCCGCATCACCAGGTCGAGGGTTTTCAAGTCCTATCCTCAGTTCGACTCTCAGTACAATCCCTCCTGTCGATGACCAGGATGAATTACCAGCCAAATTCAGAGAAGAGATGTTGATGGAATGGACCCGAGAAGCTGCCATTGCGACCATACAGGAAGGTAGCAAGTCTGCGTCTCTCAGTGGATCTAAAACTGGGACAACGGCTACGAAGAAGAATCGTCTTGGCGTCAACGGGCCGGCTGCAAATGGTCATAGCCCGAGTAGGCCTGGTTCGGCCTATGCAACACACAATAACTTGCGCCCGTCATCGAATGCTGGCACACACGGGGCTCGCAAGTCAAGCCTTCAGAGCCGGGGTTCTGGGAAAAGCGGTTCCAGCCGAGGCCTCGTTGCCTCCGTTGAACAGCTTAAGTCAGCACTGACCGGCGACCCAGCGAGACCACAAACCTTTCACACTGTCCAAGAAGACGATGATAGTAGTGATAGTATGGTCAGTTACGAATTCTCTCCTTCGGAGCTCTCTTTCAATCCGCAAGCGGCGGAAGGTAATGAGAGCACCGAAGTTGGCCAAGCCCAAACACGACCAAAATCTCGTGATCACAAAGCCGTCGGTAATTCTGGTGGCCCATTAACTTCCCATCCCATGGATGTAAGCGATCATGATGAAGATGGTGATGAAGATGAAGTGCCTCCAGTGCCTCCGCTTCCTGCCTCATACATTGGGAAATCTCCAGAACCGGGCACCGGCCGGGACCAAGCGCCCAGAGTCTCGATTCAAGATCATGCCGTCAAAGCTTCAAGGCGAAGTGTCAAGAGCCGGGGTGGTGAAAGCACCATTTCCGGCAGTTTTGGCAATTCTGATACTGGCGTTATGGATCTCCAATCGTTACTCAGGGGCATTGACAGCAAATCTCAACAGAATACGATTGGTAATCTTACCAGACCTCCTTACTGAGGGGCGGATGGTCGGTCTTCCTTTGTTGGACCTTTCCTGGCACATTGATGGGTATTATTTGTAGTAAGATAGCGCAAGGTGTTAGGAAGCATGTAAATAGAAATGGGTATATGGAGTCTAAAGACCAGTTTTATTATGGTATAATTATGTGCAACAACTTGAAGCTTAGATTAATGCTGGCGACTATCTAGAAAGAAATTAGAATAGAACACTCTAGGGCGTGGAAGAAAACATGCCGGTACAAACTTGGAACTCCAAAACTGCATGTTGTAGGAGTACCTATTGCGCGTTATTACGATGGTCTTAATTGTTGTGCACAAAATCCAGTTTCTATACCCTGGCCTTAGCCGAGAAGAACCATGTAACTGCTCCATGGCGTAAATGACGAATACTAGCTATATACCATAAGAATCCAAGACCCAATTCACACAAGGTGTTATGTGATGACCACTTGAACATCTGAAAGATGCTCAATTATGCCTTTAAACGTGTTTCTCGTCGGCGTTATCGATAACGAATCTAGTTCGACTTCCAGCATCATGGATCAGAGGTCACCTTCTCGTTGTTAAAGTATCTATCACTTGAACGCCTTTTGTATTGCGGCCATGAACCCGCCTACACAAGTCGCTCTGCGGCTTGCAGCTCGTCAAATACCGCCTCCATCTGGGCACCACTCCCTGTTCCTCGCCGCCCGTCACATCCACTCCACGTCCGCCTCACCCGCCACCGTCTCTCCAATCCATGGCACGGGACCCCCGCCGCAGCCTCCACACCCGGCCGTCGACAGCGCCGGCGCACGCTTCGAGAGGCGGAAGAAGCACGCTGCGCTGTTAGAGAGAGCCCGAGAGGTGCGAGCATCAGACCGGCCCGCCTCATCGACGACAACAACAACGACGGGGGATGCCAAGAACAAAGCAGCCAACCCGCTCGCGCGCCGGCGGTTCTGGAAACACGTGCACGTTCGTGAGGTGGATGGGGCGCTGGAGGTCCATCTAGATGCGCGCCCACTACGACGGCCGACGAACAAGCAGATCGTGCGCCTGCCGTCAACGAAGCCGCTGCTCGCCGGAGCGCTGGCCCTCGAGTGGGACCTGCTCGTCTCGGCACAGCAAGCCACGAAGCAACATCTCATCCCTCTGACTAGTCTCGTGTGTCGCGCGCTCGACATAGCCGACGACGATGCGGGCAGGGGGGACGTGGATGCGGAGACGAAAGGGGAGGAGGGCAGCACAAATGAGAGCTTGCGCACTGGTATCGCGCGCATGCTGATGCGCTACCTCGACACCGACTCCCTTCTCTGCTGGGCCCCGCCGCCGCGCCATGGCCAGGACGCCCCGAACACCGCGGGCAATACGCTCAGGGAGCTCCAGAAACAGGTCGCGGAGGACGTCGTGACGTATCTTAGCACCCACGTCTGGCCCGGCATCGAGATCGAGCCCGTCCTCGACGGCGAGAGTATCATGCCCCGCGGCCAGAAGCCTGAAACGCGCCAGATCATCGAGGGCTGGATCATGGGGCTTAGTCCGTGGGAGCTGGCCGGCTTGGAGAGGGCCGTGCTTGCTGGAAAGGGGGTATTAGGTGCGGTGAGGTTGCTCGTTGAGTGGAGTGAGGGCTTTGTCGGCGTGCGGGGGTCGAGCGGCGAGGGCGAGAAGCGGCCGTTTGGTGTCGAGGAGGCGGCTAAGATGGCCAGTATAGAGGTCGATTGGCAGATCGGGAATTGGGGTGAGGTAGAAGATACGCACGATGTTGAGAAGGAGGATCTTCGACGCCAGCTGGGGAGCATGGTGTTACTTGTTAGCGGCACGGGGAAGCAATGAGCAGGTGAGGGTGAGTGGCGTATATTGACCATGGCTGTATACTATAATTGTACAGGTGCCAAAACTTGTTAACTTACTACTGTACAAAGCTAATATAGACTCAATATGTTAGGCATTCACTTATCTGCCGAGAGATAATATACCTATCACATCATATAGAAATCACAGTAATTTCCCTTAAGGGATAGGACAAGGTCCGCTAAGCGTTTGTTGCCCATGTTGGGATACCCAGCTGGAGTCAGGTATAATCCTTATATCTAATACGTCCTTGCCGTGGATAACGGGCGAGGGAGGTAGTTAAGTCTTTGCTCTTTCCAAACATTCATATACAAAAAGCTCAGGAAGGAGCGGTCAATACTCGGTTAATCAATAACAAAGCATTAAACATTGAATCAAATGTTAATTTGAGAATCAATTAATTGTTGAGAATTATATAGACTTGAGCAAAGGTTATCGAGCGTATCTAGTAAGTGTTGGTACAATACTGTCACTAAAGTTTGCATTCACATGTACAACTGGTAACTTACATCTTTATCTAATCCTCATCGCAGATCGGTACATACCTGTGTCGCGGTTGCCGGCAAACTTGTGCGTTTGTGCTGTCAAGAAAAGAGCAATGCTTTTTCAACAGCAACACCCCACCTGAAATACAAAATACCACACCAACCCAACCCAACTCAACTCAACTCAACTTCTACTATCTATGTATGTTAAATAGCCCTTTCCTTGATTAATTTTAGTTGAAAAATATGTCTGAAAACAGAGATTTGATGATGGGTGGCAATAAGTATGTGCCACCATTTCGTTGGCACCAGGCAGCTGGTGACTCGAGCGATGGGCCTCCAGCTGAGGACACCCCAACCAAGGACTCATCTCAAAGCGCCCTCCATAGCGACAACCGACAAGGAAACCTGGGATATGGTCGCCGCGGCGGAGGGGGGTATGCGTCAGGCCTTTACTCCCCGCGCGAGATCTATAACTATTTCTGGGGCAGTACAGATGGCACCAGAGCGGAACATAACCCTACTTTCCACGGGTCCAAGGACCGTCCTGAGAAGCTCTCCTATGTGCTACTCTTTTACAGAGCACACCCGCGCTGGGACAATGAGAACATCGTCTTTGTTAAGGCGAATCTAGCGTTGCTTCCCGACTATGCAGTGAGGAAGGCCGAGAATGGAGAGTGGGAGACTGAGAACACATACAAGAACAGAGGATCAGCTGCAAAGAAATTGGATGAAAACGTGCCTAATAGCCGGGATGCCACAGTGGTTCATAATGAACCTGGAGGTGAGACAGAACCTAAGGCTCTTGCATCACCGCCTACCAACAAGCAGAATAATTTGGCCAACAAACCCAGTGGCGGAAATGGCAGCGTCGCTTCTTCTCCTGCAGATTTGGCAAAGAAAGACGACACGTCTCAAGTCGGACAAGAAATTACGCGGGACTATGATCAAGATCCCGCCCAGGATTCGACTACGGGAGCGCAAGAATTAAAGCTATCTGGCAATGATAAAGTAGAGAAATTCACCTCCAGAGATAACACCAACTATGAAAAGCAGGAAGACGAACACGCGAGTGCAGAGTTTGAGAGAATTGCCAATCATGGGACCCATGATACCCCTATTCCTACTCCTTCAGGTACCATGGCAGCCAGTCGTCTGAAGTACACAGATATCCGCAAGGAGGAGGCAGAAGTTTCTCTCACATCTAACCAATCCACCGCACAAGGACGCCATGCGAATCACACCAAAATCCGCACTACTCGAGCAGTCAGGTTCTAGAAAAAGCCCCTCCCCGTGCTCCCCGCCGTCACACCGATCGACTACTCGCCCACAAATCCTTATCCGATTGCTATTTTCGAAGAGGAGCGGATCCCCGGGACAGGCGGGGATTGCGTGCGATTCGCATTCAAGGGCTGGTTCAAGATCTAGCGGATCAATATCCTCGCCCCGCATTCCGCCGAGCTCATGCGCATGCTAGAGGAGAAATGGGAGCTGCTACCATCATCTCGACCTGGTGATTGGTTCACCTGGAATATCTCGCTTACTTTTGAATGGGCCATGGTCGCGTTCCAGCCGTAGAAAGGAGAGGGTGCGCCGCCGCCGCCACAGATCGAGAAGTTGCCGGACCCTATGAGGTCTATGGGCAAGAGTGTTAATGAGATGCTGTCGGATCTGAGAGTGAATGATGGAAAGGAGGGCGACCATCATGGGATGGCGAAGCCGGACGAAGTCAATCCTGAGTCTCGTCTGGGCGAAAACCCTCCAGCCCCGGATAAATAACATTGATGATGAAGAACTCATATCCGATCATAGAGATTCTGCATATACAGTCTAAGGGGGCATGGTAATACTCCAGTCCCGCGTTTAAAATTGGTCCATTCTCGACTCTGGGAACTCTACGGAAGGGCTGATCTTGAGGTGGAAGGTTTTTATATATCATCCTTAACTAAATAGCTGGTGTTTTACTTGGAACGCGTGCCCACTGGGGGGGAGCGATTCTTTGGGGTTGTAAAAAAGAAATGCGTGTGGCATAGATAATCTCCTCACGATGAAATGAATAAAAAAAATTATTATGATTATGATTCGTATTGTTTTGGATTGGTACTCATTTCGCACTAATTTACTATTCATCGAATAAATAGATTTAGACAGCGCAACAGTCTCTGGTTAGCCACAAGTTCTACCGTGGTCCCCAGTCGCAAGGTGTGATATTGGTACCTTTTACGTGCTATCTAAATTATAGTTGCTCCTGAAGGAATTTGAGGACGGCCTGGTATCCGCGCTTGTACTCGCTCTTTACCCGCTCATCCTCGAGGTCTGAACGTGCCGCCATCCAGCCGTGGATCTGATCGGGGAACGTCTCGACGTACTTCGGACCGGTCAGATTGGCCTCAAACTTCTTTACAGCCTCGGCGTCCTCGTCCTTTGAGGCGAGGAATGCTAGGGGAACCTTGATCTTCTTTGCGTCCTCGGGATCAACCATAGCCGGGTGCACTTCGATACCGGCTTTAAAGGGGTTTTCCGGCGAGGCGGACACGAGAGAGACGACTTTGCCACCCCAGCAATACTATAAGACGGAATATATCAGCAAGTCAGCAAGCAAGTACTATTGGAATTCAAATCGAAAGATAATCCTGGTGGCGGGGGTTTGTTTCGCCAAGGATTGCTCACGCCTAGAATAGCCCAATCCTTGATCTCGGGGTACTTTTCTGACAGGGCCTTGACATATCCGGGGAGCTGCGACGCAACGCCCGGGGGCGGGTTCTTCTGGAAGAATGCGCCGAGGCTCTTCTGCTTCTCTTCCGTGTTGGGAGGGAACCATTCGATAGGAGCGGGCTCGCCCTTGAACCAATCCGGAATGAGGACCCTGTACTTTGTCTCGCCCGACGTGGCCATGATGTCAGCGCCTTGGAGCGTCTGTGGGTAGTATCCGAAGATGTCGTAGATTGCGACGACGCCCTTGGCCGTGTCCGGAGGGCCGGTAACGTCTGGGGAAAGCAAAATCAAACGTTTAGTGCCCGTCTCTATTACCAAGCCTAGCAGATACACAAGCTTCAGTTCTGCTGGGGAGATGATTGCGCTTACAAGTCTTATAACCGCCCAGCTCCTCATACTTGCCCTTCGCCTCGTAGCCTTTTGATACGATGGGCGGGATATTACAGCAGGCTACGCTGTGGCCGTGTTGGGCTGGCATGGTCGACATCCTGGCGGTGTCTGCGAGGGTTGATTGACTACGAAAGATGCGGCGCGTCTGCGAGGCGATGCTCCCGGAGCTCGTAGATGTATGGAGATGGGCTCTGGCGCTTGATAGATGGGTGGAAAGAGAAAGCTGTGGTCTCTGTAGATTGGCGTGGATACCGGAAGCGGCACAGGTAGCAACGACGGCAGTTCGCGGTTTCGGCAGGTGCCTCGGGAGGGTTGGAGATATGGGTAGGGGTGGGTTTGATATGAGGGTCACCAACGAGCTTTTAGGAGTGTACCCTGGGCAGGTGTTCATGGTGATGTATTAGACTAAGGTAGGCATCTATCTAGTATCAGGCAGTGCGCTACTATCTATTTGCATTGGTACCTCCTCTTATTTGATCATGGTGAGTACCGTTGATAATCTATTAATTATTGCAGGTGGTACTCCGTAGGGAGGTGGGAGGGAGTCGCATTGTGGTGAGGGGTTAAGCGTGGGGTAGTTACACTAGTTTCGAATCGAAGTGTTAGTCTCTACCCAAAATTTACATACGACGCACACCTAAATTTTGGTTACACACCGACACTTACCTTCTTTAACCAAAACACTACGCAAATTAATAATAATTAAAGCAGTTTAAACCCGTTTTTAGTATTTTGCGTGTAGAAATACCTCGCAGAGCCTTAAAAAACACACCTAGCACTTTAAAAGCCTCGGAAATTACAAATTTGCTATTAAACTTTAATAAGCTATACTTATATATTTTAATACAATTTTATTTATTAAAATATAAATAATAATATTAATTTATTATAATTATTATTAAAGCTATTTATAATATTATTATTTATATTTATTTATTTTTTTTTGTTATTATTATTATTATTATTATTATTTATATTTTTTTTAAAGTTACGTTATTTATTAAAATTAATATTACGTAAAAAAAACTAGTTAAGTTATTTTTATTAGCGTTTATTTAATTGTATAAGATCTACGTTTATTATTATACGTTTTAACAACTTTGCTAATAAAAAAATCGAAATATCGCTATAAAAAATACTTCCAAAAAGTAAAAAACATATTTTTAAGGCTAAAGCTAATACTATAAGTTTATCTGTTAAAGATATTAATAAACAGAACACCTTTTTATATAAAGCTGCTATAACTAAACAAGCTATTAATATTATATAAAGTAGCAGATTAAAAGCTATATTTAAGCCGAAAACATTATTAAAAAAAGCAACTACGTTATAGCAGCCGTATAAATAGCTTGTTATAATTAATACTAATATTTTTTTTACTATTATTATTATTAATATAAAAATAATAAATACTTTTAATAATAATAAACGTAAGTTTTTAAAAAATTTATTTAAAGTAATTATTTAAAACTTTATATTTATTAAAATATTAAATAAATTTAGTTTTTTTTTATAGCTTTTATTAAAGCTATTTTTATTTAAAATTAATTTTTTAATTATTATTTAATTTATAATAAATAATAAAGTTTTATAAAATATATTTTATAATAAATATTAAGTTATTATTACTATTAATTTAATTAATTTATTAAATTATATTAATTAATATATATATAATAATAAAAAATATAAAATAACTATTATAATATATTAATATATTATAA